>JAKGUB010000284.1:29262500-29430000 GCA_026261675.1 Hippocampus mohnikei | reverse complement strand
GAGAGACAATAAAATGAATGACATGCCGGCTCAGACGTCGCCCGGCCAAACAAGGTCTGCGTCAGGTGCTGGGGAACCAGAGCACCTTGATGAAAACTGGGCTACTGGAACAAAGCGGAGATGGGCGAGATGCGAAAACATGGCTCTGTTGGAATGCTACTACTCAAGCAACCCTAGTCAGAGGGGTTACATGCAGAGAATGCAGGCTGAATGGTTACTTCGAAACCCACAGTCACGGTTGACCACGAAACAACTAGTAACTCAGTGTTCCAACATCCACAAACGGCAATTGCTGTCACAACTTGAGATTGATGAGGTACAACGCAGGTTCCATGGTGAAGGGCCCCAGGCTGCCAGATCAGAGGAGGAGGTCATACCAGAGATTGGGAGGCAAGCCCCAATGAATGCAGATGAAGAGATTGGGAGGCCAGCCCCAATGAATGAAATGCTGAGCGAGGCAGCAACTGACCTGAAAGCTAAGATCATGGCGAGGATGAAAGCTGGGCAACCTAGAAACCGATTACAACGGCTATGTGAAGTACCACCTGAAAGTCTCATGGAAAGTGTGAATGCAGCACTGAGGGCGATTCCTACCACAACGATCACCGAAACCAATGAGCTGATATACGCTTCAGCATCAGTGATCCTAGAAATCCTTGGCTATCGGAGCAACTATGAGACACGTTACCCACCATGGAAAAGACGGTTGGAGGCTAAGATCAAGGCGGCTCGGAAAGATGTGAGTCAATTGACGGAGGCCCAGAGAGGTGTGATGAAAAGGCCGATACCTGAGAGGTACACCCAGATGACCATACCTGAAGCACTCGAAACTGCCAAACAAAGGCTCCAAGCCTTGTTCAGCCGCCTAAAGAGGTACACGAAAGAGAATGAGGCCAGGCGAATAAACAGGCTGTTCGCAACCCAACCTGCGAAAGTGTACGCTCAGTGGCAGGGTCCTAACAGCAGAGCTGACCCACCAAGCCTGGAAACTGAAAGGTACTGGAAAGGAATATGGGAGAGGGAGGTTGCACATAACAGCAGTGCACAATGGCTGGTGACCCTGAGAGAGGAGCACAGCAACCTCCCTGAGCAGAACCCAGTTACCATAACAGTGGCAGACATACAGGAAAGAGTCTCAGATATGAAAAACTGGACAGCACCAGGCCCGGACATGGTCCACACCTACTGGCTAAAGAAACTCAAAGCACTCCATGAGCGCCTAGCAACACAAATGAACCAGTTGCTGAAGGATGGGACTCACCCAGGATGGCTAACTGAAGGGCGAACGATCCTGATCATGAAGGATCCCTCAAAGGGTACAGTCCCATCCAACTATCGGCCAATAACCTGTCTCTCCACAACATGGAAGCTCATATCAGGCATCATTGCGGCTAAGATAAGTGGACACATGGATCAATACATGAGCGAAGCACAGAAGGGCATTGGTAGAGATACCAGAGGAGCCAAACATCAGCTCCTGGTTGACAGAACAGTCGCACAAGACTGCAGGTCCCGACATACCAACCTGTGCACAGCCTGGATTGATTACAAGAAAGCCTACGACTCGATGCCACATACATGGATCACTGAATGCTTGGAGTTGTATAAGGTGAACAGGACCCTAAGAGCCTTCGTTGCGAACTCGATGAGGATGTGGAAAACCACACTTGAAGCCAATGGCAAGCCACTTACCCAAGTGTCCATCAAATGTGGCATATACCAAGGTGATGCACTCTCCCCACTGCTGTTCTGCATAGGACTGAACCCCCTAAGCCAAGTAATCACCAAAACAGGCTACAGATACCGCCTCAAAAATGGAGCTACGATCAGTCACCTCCTCTACATGGATGACATAAAGCTGTATGCTAAGAGCGAAAGGGACATAGACTCCCTGATCCACACAACCAGGATCTACAGCAGCGACATCGGGATGTCATTCGGGCTTGAGAAATGTAGTCGGATGGTGACTAAGAGAGGAAAGGTAGTCCGCACTGAAGGGGTCTCAGTCCCTGAAGGAACAATAGCAGACATTGAGGACAGCTACAAGTACCTCGGTATACCACAAGCCAATGGCAACCTCGAACTGGCAACAAGGAAAGCGGCTACGGCCAAATACCTCCAGCGGGTGAGGCAAGTCCTAAGAAGCCAGCTCAATGGCAAGAATAAGACCCGGGCAATAAACAGCTATGCCCTGCCAGTGATCAGATACCCTGCAGGAATAATCAGGTGGCCAAAGGAAGAGATTCAGACCACGGATGTTAAGACCAAAGCTCCTAACCATGCATGGAGGGTTCCATCCCAAATCCAGCACCCTGAGACTGTACGCAAGCCGAAAGGAAGGAGGCCGGGACTAGTGAGTGTGAGAGCCACTGTCCAGGATGAAACATCCAAGCTCCATGAATACATCAAGGAGAAGGCTCCAACGGATGATGTACTCAGAGAATGTCTCAGACAATGGGGAACAGAGGATGTGGTGCTGGAAGAGGGACCATCATGGGAGGACAAGCCCCTACACGGGATGTACCACCGGACCATAAGTGAAGTGGCTGCTCTCAAGAAGTCCTATCAGTGGCTAGAGAGGGCTGGCCTGAAGGACAGCACAGAGGCACTCATCCTGGCTGCTCAGGAGCAGGCCCTGAGCACCAGAGCCATTGAGGCCCAGATATACCACACCAGACAAGACCCAAGGTGTAGGTTGTGCAAAGAGGCACCCGAGACGATCCAACACATAACTGCAGGGTGTAAAATGCTGGCAGGGAAAGCCTACATGGAACGCCATAACCAGGTGGCTGGCATAGTCTACCGAAACATCTGTGCCGAGTATGGACTGGAAACCCCAAGGTCAAAATGGGAAACACCTCCCAAGGTGGTGGAGAATGACCGAGCGAAGATCCTGTGGGACTTCCAGATCCAGACTGACAAGATGGTAATGTCGAACCAACCGGATATCGTGATCATTGATAAAGGGCAGAAGAAAGCCGTTGTAGTGGATGTAAGCGGTCCCAAGTGATGGAAACATCAGAAAGAAGGAACACGAGAAACTCGAGAAATACCAAGGGCTCAGAGAGGAGCTGGAGAGAGCCTGGAAGGTAAAGGTGACAGTCGTGCCTGTGGTGGTCGGAGCACTCGGGGCAGTGACCTCCAAATTAGATGAGTGGTTGCAACAGATCCCGGGAACAACATCAGACATCTCAGTCCAGAAATGTGCAGTGCTGGGAACAGCAAGGATACTGCGCAGAACCCTCAAGCTTCCTGGCCTCTGGTAGAGGACCCGAGCTGAATGAGGGACGGACACCACCGAGGGGTGAGATGAGGATTTTTATATATATATATATATATATATATATATATATATATATATATATATATATATATATATATATATATATATATATATATACACACACACACACGTAAATTCGGACTACAAGCCGCTACTTTTTCCCCAAACTTTCAACCCTGAGGCTTATTCAGCGATGCGGCCAATTTATGTAATTTTTCTAACGGCCGCCAGTGGGCACTCGAGTAGAAAAGGTAAGATTAAGACCGGTGGAATATATGCGTCGAGGAAGACTGCAACTTCTTGTCTTGTGCATAAATTAAATTAGCGTGAACATATCCTCAACATGGAAAATGCAAAAAGAAAGGCATACGACGCAGCTTTCAAACTAAAAGCAATCAAGCTGTCCGATAAAGAAGGAAACAGAGCTGCTGCACGTAAACTTGCCATAAACGAATCGATGGTGGGACGCTGGAAACGGCAGCGGGAAGAACTGGAGCAATGTAAAAAGACGAAAAAAGCTTTCAGAGGTAATAAAAGCAGGTGGCCCAGACTGGAAAACATTCTAGAAGACTAGGTGAACACACAGAGAGCAAATGGCCGAGGTGTTTCGACTGTGCAGATCAGACTGAAAGCAAAAACAATCGCCACCGAAAAGAAAATTCTGGATTTCAAAGGAGGACCGTCGTGGTGTTTTAGATTTATGAAACGAAAAGTCTGTCCGTCAGGACACGGACAACTCTGTGTCAGAAACTCCCTCCCGACTACGAGGAACAAGTCGCAAATTTTAACAAATTCATTCAAACAAAGATAGCAGAGAATTCAATTGGACCAGACGACATCATAAATATGGATGAGGTACCTCTCACATTCGACCTGCCCCTCACCAGGACCGTCAACAAGAAAGGAGAAGCATCTGTCACGCTGAAAACAACCGGACATGAGAGAACTGATTTCACCTGTGTTTTGGGCTGCACTGCATCTGGACTGAAGCTTCCACCAATGGTAATTTTTAAGAGGATTACTATGCCAAAATAAAACTTTCCGAAAGACATTGTTGTGAAAGTTAACATGAAAGGGTGGATGGTGGAGAGCCTAATGAAACAATGGTTGAGAATGTGTTATGGCAAGCGACCGGGAGGATTTTTCATAGAAAAAGCATTACTCGTTTTGGACAGCATGAGGGCACATATCACAGATTCTCTGAAAGCAGCCATCAAGAAGACAAACTCCATTCCAGCTGTGATTCCTGGGGGCACAACCAAGTATTTGTAGCTGCTTGAATCGTGCATTTAAAGTGGCGCTCCGTGTTGAATGGGAGAATTGGATGACGAGCGGCAATAAATCGTTCACTAAAACTGGCCGCATGCGAAAGGCAACTTTTTCACAAGTCTGCCAGTGGATCCTGACGGCGTGGGGCAACGTCAAAAAATCCACCATCACCAACGGGTTCAAAAGCCGGTCTGCTGCGTGACGGAGAGGACGGCACAGGGGAGGATTAGATTATGTTGAAGTTGACTGGCGTCAGCGAAAGAAGGTACAAGTACAAGTTTTGAATTTTCGTGTTTTTTGTTTTTTTTCCTCGTACTTACAGTACTTTAATGTACTGTACAACAGTCAAGTATTGCTACACTCTGATACAGTAGGTGGTGATGCAACGCAAACGTTAGCTGCCACCCGCCAATTAAGAAGAAGAAGAACAAGAAGAAGACATAAGAAGAACAGCGCCGCCGCCTCACGTGGTGGGATGTCTCCGAGTGACGCGAGTGGGGAACGTCGGGGCTCTTGGACCCCTGACGCGGTTAAATGCCCACCAGGGAAATGAGATGGGGTCTCACCGGAAGGTGAGGCGCCCAGTGCTCGCCCCGCCGGAACGGAGGGGAGTTGGAGGAGGACAGCGCTCGCAGTTAACGACGATGCTCTTTGCCCACAGTGGCCCATGCACGCTCCGGTGAGACATCCAGAAAAGACGTGGTGAATAAATTTATTTCATGCTTAGGTTACCATTTGTCCTTAGTGACAGTACACTGACAGTTACAATACGAAGACAATTCTGTCTGGAGTTTAGCCTGAATTTTGAAGGGGGCTAATAATGACGATTAGCATTAGCCCAAAATGAGGGGGCGGGGTGGATTATGTGCTCCAAGCACAGATATGACTTCTTTATGGTGGCATAGGGAAATATTAAAAATATATTGTGCTACAATTTAAGGGTTATTTACATGTATTTTTTTCTAAAATTGTCACCTGCTGTTTCTAAATCGAGACTGAAGCGCGCGAAGTTTGAAAATAAACGCTCAGCTACGTCACAGGCAGGCTGTGCGTAAACCTGCTGCGTCACAGTTTCCGTGTGCATGTGAGTTTCGTGAAAATGTAGGTGATTGAACAGTCAGAGGCGCTGCTAAAAAAGAACCCTTTCTGCACTGAAATACAATGAAATAAATTTTGATTCAGTTTGCTGCGACACAAACCGGATACTTCATACTTGACCATAAAGTTAATTTAAAACTTATTACCTCAATTCAAAAACAATCTGACGTTGAAATTAAGTTTTATATTTGTAAGACTGAATATGAAAATAAACTGAATTCAATTTTCAGTGAGGATCAAATACAGTTTCAAAGAAAAAAAGTCTACCTTTCAAATTCAGATTGTACAATTAAGATTCAAATATTCAATATTATTCAGAGTAAAATATACAAATCCATCCATTATCCTAGCCACTTAACTTCAATTCATGTAATTCAAATTCAGTCTAAACTATTTAAAAGTTATTCACGTTTAGTTTTTGGTGGCAAATATTCCGCCCCACAGTGTCACACTTAGTTTAGTTTTGGTTGTAAAGTGTCTTGAAAGGCGCTTATAAATGAAATGTATTATTATTATTATTATTATTATTATAAGAAATTTAAAGGGTTATTTTTACTGACCATTCACTGGTCATGACATGTACAAATGTTTGTTTTCCTAACACACTGTTCATCCTTGTTTTCTTACAGTTCTTACAGCCCCTGTGAGACCGAACAGCCTAACATCTTGGGCCTCAGACCAGGAAGTTGATGTCACAATCAAAAGATGGCTACATCTGGCTCCTGATCAGGATGGTGACAGGAAGGACAGCAAGAGAAGAAAAGGGCATGGGGAGCGCAACAATTTGATGGATAGAAAAATGCTGTTCAAGAGTAAGCTGCATCCCAATTTAGACTTTGTGTTCACTGTTAAATAAAGAAAAGTGCATTTTTCCATATCAGGTACCTGTTCTGGCCCAGCGTCGGGCCAGAGTAGGGCCAGATATGGTTATACAATGCGGCTGAGATCTGGGCGGATGCGCCCACATCATAGATGCCAGACGTGGGCCACTGCAGGACCGTCATTCATTGAGGTATGTGGGCCGAGTGTACTGCCGTGTCTGCCCTGGAGCTGGGCCAGACCAATTTTGCTGACTGGGTAGCGTGTTGTTACCATGTTGCTACCGTTTTACTGCCGCGTCACAGGCACCGTTTGGGAAGAAAGTTATATTATTATTATTGTTAAGTTATATCATTAAAATTTTGAAAACTCTCTGTGTACCGTCTTTCTTTGTAAATATGTTTACATGTTTTAACCCTCTCGGGGCAGGTGTAGCAGATTTGCAACAACTAAATTCTAATCCCTAATTAATCCACATTCATATTTTATGGGCCCTTTTTTACTCAAAAGTACCACTGCAGACCTTCGTTGTGCATGAGCAACAAACAGTTGGGATAGGCTCAAGAGTCGTGCTTGAGCCTATCCCAGCTGTCTTTGGGCAGAAGGTTGGGGACACCATGAACTGGTGGCAAGACAATTGCAGGACACACAGAGACAAACAATCATTTCCGCTCATAATTACACCTGGAGATAATGTAGTGTTCCATTAACCTGCCATGCATGTTTTGGGAATTTGGGAGGAAGCCAGAGTACCGTACAGGCACAGGGAGAACATGCAAACCCCACACAGGAAGGCCGGAGTCGACTGTATCAGGGCGACGTGCTGACCAGTCGACGACTAAACTACTAAAAAAGTCTCATACCGAATGAATGACCTGGTCTCGGTTTTGTTACAAATGTACTTACTCAGTGTGAAATCTAGGCTTGTATAGTTGAACAACACAAAGCTGATTTACTTGCAGGGAACAATGACTTATTAGGTTGGATGAATGGCAACAGTGGGATAAACGGTTTGGTTGTACCTTTGGTCATCCAAGTGAAAAGAAATATATGTATTACGCCTGCCACTATTATGTCACTGGCATAGATGGAAAAAGAAAAATAAGAACGTAGATAATAATAATAATAATAATTTCAACTTTCACTTCTAACTGCAAGACTAAATTGAGTGTTGTCAGCATCAGCACATAGCAAACCAAAAAAAACGTAAACACACACACACACACACACATATATATATATATATATATATATATAAAGGTGCATATTCAGAAAGGACAACAAACCTTTCCCTTTTTCCTTCAGTGTTGATCACTCAACACTACGTGGAAGAGTGTGGGAACCCGTTTGTCCTGGTTCAGCCCATACAGCTGCACCACCGCCCCCAGACAGCAGAACCGGGACGGAGAATGTAAACTACAGCCTCTCCGACTCCCCGTCTCGTCGTCCTAGCGAATGTGCAGACACGGGTCAGATAATACTCCGACACCAGGATCTCACATCAAAACTTGCTACTTTTGCTGCTTTTTATCAACGTCATGTGCGCTGGTTGTGCGCGTGTCGACAATTTCATGCAGTTGAATCACCATGCATTTACGACAAAAAATGCACTCAGCAATGCGCTAATAATGCGTGTATAGCCTCGCGTCACTTATAATTGCCATCGGTTAAAAAAAAAAAAAAAAAAAAAACGGGCCGCATATGATCGCATTCGTATCGTCCATCTCAGCAGGCGATGAGAAATAGGACGTTGTTTTTTTTTTTACACCAACACACCAGGTTGAGCTTCTAAGTGTATTCAAAGCCATGCACGACCCCCAAAATGATTCCTCACCTCAATGTAAATCCAGGTGGTTGATTTTATTTTTCCTCTGTTGCAAGGTCAAGATCTCGCGAAGGTTTGTGCATAAGTCAGCAGAGGCCAGTAGCATGCGCCACAAACTGCGCCCCGTACCTCCGACCCCCACCCGGCCCGACACATCCAGAAACACATCATGTGCAAGTTATGTGCGATAGCTGTGGAAAATCAAGTGTAGGATATTCCAAATTTCTTGTTTGTGACAACTGAATCATCACCGCTATAACTGCAGTTTATTGTAATGCGAATGCCTTAGGATATTAAAATGGCTCAATGATGACGATGCGCAATAAAATCGAATTAAATAAATGATTTGCTGTAGTACAAATTCTGAGATGGAATATTGCCATTTCAATGACTTTAATAAGCAAAATAGGAAACAATTTCTTCCAAAAACAACCCCAAAATAAGACAAAACAGAAACCAGCCTGAATGGAACAGTTCAAATTTAAGTGTTTAACTATATTATTCATATAAACAGGATTGAAAATTGATCCCCAACATGACAAAGTACATGGCAATGCTGAAAACAAAACAACAACCCGCTGCTGCAGTTTCAGTTCGATTTCAACACAGTTGAATCAAGAAAACCAAAGATTGATAAATGCATGACTTTTCAACAATACTTTCAAATGCAAGCACCATGCTTATTCGATATGATCTGACAATCTGTTAATTTAAATCATTAAAATAAAAACTTTATGTAACTATGCATCTGGCCAGCAGAACCAGAATCATCAAATAATAATACAAAAATCAAATCAGCACGTAATAACGTATAAAATATTTTCATTTTGAGCATTTGCACCACCCGAATCCCCTTTTTTCCCTGACCTGCAGAAAAAAATCAGGAAAACACAACAAGAATGACAAACTTTGCATCACGACATACCTAAATAAGAAATACGCTGCAATACAATCTATAAATCTTTGCTGCGCTAATGACGCTACAAGTGGCTGTCAATCGAAATTATTTTGATTATTTCTGTTCACGATCAACCACATCACAAGGTAAAGGGGGTAGAAATATCACGTAATTTTTAAATATTATTGCCTGTCCAAATTCTCACCCTGAGTGTGTATGTTAATGAGTCAATAGACAATCGTGTAATCTGCGTGCCCCGAAAAGATAACGTCGTCATAAACTCCCGTCTATATTTATTTTTGCACTTCAATCTTAAAGCGTCGAATTGTTTTCCCGGAAGGGGGGTCTGTGCAAATGTCAAAATGAAAACTTGCTCCCCAAAAAAAAAATCATCATCCAAAAAGTGCACTCGCCGCAAAGTTTGTTGTTGTTGTCGTCTCCAATTCAACAGCCAAACATGGAACAAAAGTGCACTCCTCTCTCAGTCAGTCCCGCAAATGAGAAATGATAATTGAACGTAAAAAATATAAATGAGAAACGTAACACAAAGAAAGAAAGAAGTTCAAACCAGCCTCCTCGATCTTGTGCAGTTTTGCGGTTGCGTAATATTTACAAGCCCAAATAATTCCCCAGCCTTCCCCGCCGGCCGCGAGCATATGACGCTATATGATGCTGCACAGGCAGTCCTGCTGTTCTGTCCCCGCTGCTTTTCTCGATCCCTCCCCAAAAACTATACGGAGAAGCGCAGATCAACAACATGCTCTTATTAATATACACGAGATAATGAAAGTACAAAATAGAAATTATTACCATACATGTCCAGCATGCAGGATTAATATTTAATGCATGTTTTCGTTTGTTTCTCTATATATTGGAATATAATAACCAAGCAGGCAAGAAATCAATGAGATGTTGCATAAAATGTCCTCCCCGGTGTCTGGCTAGTCGACAGATTTGCATAAAGTGGAGTCTTGCTTGTTTTTGTTTGTTTTGTTTTGTTTTGTTTTTGTTTTTTTTTTGAGGGGGGGAGAGGATTCTCGACGCCAGGCCTCCTCGCTGAGCCTGCGTGCTCCACCATTTAACAGCAAGATTATGTGGTAAAAGCCTCAAGGAGGGCCACAGTTCATCTGGCGATTATTTTCTCGGAGGGGGGAATTGAAAAGTGTCATCAACGAGCAAGTCTAGTTTACAAAGACGCTGCCACGACACCTCGGTGCACGCCTGGATGGACACGTGATTACATGTGGATCTATTTGTCGCCCAGGAGTCCTAATCGGTTTCTTGTCAGTGTTGTCATCAGTCAATTTGTGTTCGGGGTGAATGCTGTCTCTCGGTCCGTGGTCCGCGGTCCTGGGAAAACAACTCACATGAAGAACTCTGGCGAGGAGGGGTTGTCGCTGGTCGAGCCCGCCTCGCGGAAGCCGCCGCTGGGCCCCGATCCCGAGCCGGCGAGTTTCTCGCACTTGAGTTTGTAGGCGTCCCTCTCCCTGGCCAGGCGGCTGATTTCTGCCTTGAGCTGCTCCACCTGGTTCATCAGCTGCGTCTTCTCGTTCTCCAGCACGTGCTTCTGCTGCACCCGCTTGAACCTGCACGACTGCGCGTAGCCGCGATTCTTCAGGGTCCTGCGCTTTTGTTTGAGGCGGATGACCTCGTCCTTGGTGAAGCCGCGCAGGTGTCTGTTGAGCTCCCGCACCGACATGGACACCAGCTGGTCGTCCGAGAAGCGCTCCTCCACGCTGAGCCCGCCGCCAGCTGAGCCGTGGTGTGCCGCCGACTGGCCCAAGTGGCCGTGCGGATGATGGTGGTGGTGGTGATGGTGGCGGTGGTGGTGGAGCGTCGGGTGGGCCTCCGGGGACACCGGGGACGGGCTGTCGGGGTCCTGGTTGTTGTTGCTGTGATGATGATGCTGGCCGTGCGCGTGGCTGTGCGCTCCCGGGTGAGCTGACAGCTCCTCGGCGTGGTGGCTCATAGCCCCCGCATACGGGTGGTGGTGAGGCTGGCCGTGGCCGTGGTGGCCGTGGTGGTGATGCGGACCCCTGTAGCCCTCGAATGCGCCTTGGTGCTGCTGCTGCTGCTGCAGCTGCTGCTGGACGTGTGGAGGCGGCGCAGGATGGCCGTGGGTCGTAGCGCCGATCAGGGCCTCCACCGCGTCCTCGGGGGTGAGGCTGAGAGTCTGGGGGTCCATCTGCTGGTGGTAGCCGCCGCTGGGAAGCCAGTACAACTCCTCCAGGTGGTTCTTTTGCTCCGTGGGGCTGAAGCTGGGCGACGAAGGCACCGAACTGCAAGGCGTGCTGATCGGCGTGGACGACACGGAGCCTTGCGGTTGGAGGCGGTTGCATTGACGCACTCCTCCGCGTTCCAGGCCGGCCAAACCCTCCTTCTTGACGTCAAACTTCATCAGGTCAAAATCGTTGACATATTCCAGAGCCAGAGGGCTGCTGGGTAACTCCGGGCCCATGCTCAACTCTGCGCTCATGCTGCCGTCGCGACTCTTTTGCAGGTACGCAAAGGAGCTTGCGAGCGTCGCCAAAACGGATTTGTGAATCAGCGTCTCTTCTCTCCTTTCTTGTTTCATGCAGTTGTTCTTTTGGTTCATCCAGCGCTGCGCGATGACTTGCTGTAGCATGAAATACCTTGAGGAAAAAAAGCGCAGGAGGGGGGGAAACAAAAAAAGTTTCAGACTAAACTCTGTTGACTGTTTGCATCACGTAGACTTCTGCTCTGGCACTGACAACCAGGCAGAAGGGAGAACGAAAGCAAGCGGCCTCTGTGCACAAGCAATCCCTTCAAGTAGATGTGCATTCACAACAACTTTCAAAACATCAATAAGAACAGGAAAGAAATACCAAGTTTGCTCGCCGAGACGGGAACCAGTCCTCGTTGCAACTTCTTGGTAAGTCCTCTTTTTTTCTCCAGGAAAAAATAAAGGGAGCAAGTGAGCAGATTAAATAGGGCGTCTGATTTTCGCCGAGAAGCTGCTTTTTTTCCAGCTCTGCACCGCAGAGATTTCATGCGGCTCTCTCCCGCCTTCTCTCGCGCCTCAACTCTCGTATCAAGCAGACTGCGCTTGCAGCCAGCCTGAGCTTTATGCTTATAGCGCGCGGTGACGCGCGACCATAGGCGGGATCGTGGCGCGCCACCCTCCAATGGGAGCCGGACTCTGACTTGAAATCGAGGAAGGGAAAGAGGAGGCGGAGGAGAGCAAGGAACCGTCGGCTGACCGAGCGACCAGAAGGTGGGACCACGCCACCAGCGCGACATGGTTTCCTCATTTTCTCCTCACCTTCAAAAATCCGCAATGAGGTCCATTTGCAAGATAACGCGTCTTCGTGAACTTTCGGTGTGACCACGACAGCTCAAGATTGGACCAAAGATTGTCACCTGCATTTAGTGAACTCCTTTGAAATTGCATTACTATTGTTTAGTTAGTATTCTAGCAAGAGTACACTACGGATACATTTACATTCATTCATTCATCTTCCGAACCGCTTGATCCTCACTAGGGTCGCGGGGGGTGCTGGAGCCTATCCCAGCTGTTACATTTACATACACAGTGTATTATTATGTCATCACAAATGGCAGCCTTGAGCCACAAACACCACCTTCATTACTGTTATCAATTCTATCTATCTATCTATCTATCTATCTATCTATCTATCTATCTATCTATCTATCTATCTATCTATCTATCTATCTATCTATCTATCTATCTATCTATCTATCTATCTATCTATCTATCTATCTATCTATCTATCTATCTATCTATCTATCTATCTATCTATCTATCTATCTATCTATCTATCTATCTATCTATCTATCTATCTATCTATCTATCTATCTGTCGATCAGTTTGTCGGCATTTAATTTACGGATTAATCAACACTGAACGGTATACATGTTTCATGAGGATGGGGTGGCGTGGTGATGTTCCGAACATCTTGTGTCTCCCGAGTGATCCCCACGCCAACCCTCTTTTGACTCGGCCAAGCTGTGAGTCCAATTCAGGCTCAAGGCTGCCCCTACGTGGGCAACTGGAGCACCCGTTTTGCAGGCTGTGCAGACGCACCAGTCGTGCACTTTATTTTCGTTTTCTCACGGATTTATCTCACGTTTCTTGGCATTTGTGAGTTGATAAGTGTCACGCATCGAGCGTGACATATTACCGTGTAATGACGTCGTGTCAATCATGACAATATTTATTTTGTCTGCTGCACTGTTCCGGCAAAATAGTGTCAATGTAAATAAATCAATTAAGTATGAATTCTGTTTTTATGTTCATTGACATTCCTACGCGTCCGAGCAAGTGAGACCAAAAGGCATATTTGAACAGGCTTACAGCTGACATTGAAAAAGAAAAAGCGAGTTTGTTTCTTTTAAAACGTATAACGTATTTCGAGTATTGTGCATTTTAACATTTTATGAACTAATTTCGTTACAAAAGTAGCTATTTTGTTATATTTGTTGAAAGTCAAAGTAAAGTTTAAATTGGTAAGGATTAATAGTTCTTCGCTTCTTTGTAGTTGCCAGACGATAATTTAAATCACGCATTTAATCAAACATGACATCGGATACTAGAATCATTTATGGAAACGTATTGATAAATTATGTGTATGTTATTTCACTATTTTAACCACGATGATAGACTTGTTTTAATTGTACGGATCCAGTATCTTGTCAAATTATAAATCGGGTGGTAATTTTTGTTTTTTTAGCAGAAAATTATCCACATCAAAAATGTTGTGATGAAAGAATCAACACAATTAATTCAACCTGAATATGCTTACAACACACACACACACACACACACACACACACACACATATATACACTGATGCACAAAACATGTCAAGGTAATGAAATTTATTCCAGGCACCTGCAGGCGAGCGTCGTAATTCACAAAACGACCGAAGAGCATCGAACCGAACTGAGCAGCCCTCAAACGTCCTCCCGACCAGGCCGAGCCGGCGGCGGCCCCGTTTTTGGTGGTCCTGCTTCCTCCCTCGCGCAACTACGGTCCAGCGTGCAGGCGAGGCTGAAGGCGGCTCTCCCCCTCCACTAATAACAGGGGCCGTTATGCAGGGACCAGATGTAAAAAAAAAAAAACCGTTAGTGTCAGCATCACATCGGTGGTTAATGATCTATTAAGTGATGTGTGTGCTTATGGGCAGCGGGAAAAAGTGTCGATGTTTGCTTATTCGCCTCCTAATGAGAGTCCCGTCCTACGGATTTTAGGAATGAATAACACTAAATGAAATCCGCCTTAAAATTGCTTTGAGCAGTTGAGGCTGCGGAGGCTGCCTCTGCCATTCGACATCTCGCGACTGAGCGGCTCACATCGCACTTGTGCCGTGTCGCACCTGTAACACGAGGCCCGGGGCACCGAAGTTGGACCTCTGACTGACTGGGCACACGTCTGTGCTCACCAACATCACCAAACTTTTTGGATACTACGGGATGTTATCATTGCGAGGAATACTTGATCTTTTCTTCCAGTCATGTTTTGCACCACCGTGAGGGTGTTAATGTGGTCGCTTCCTGGCCGCTCACCGCGAGCGGACACCGGGAGGAAGCTGAGTTTCAAGGCCGACTGGCGGGCAGGTGAACGATGAAGAGCCGCTCCTTGCACTGTTGCTTTTACGCGTGGGAGGTTTAACCGAGAAGTGAACATTACGGGTAACATTTTGGCACGAATTTCATTATTTACTACTCACAAACATATCACTAAATACTCCAAAATAATTTACATCCTTGAAAATATGAATGATCCGCCGCACCTCCACTCGATTCCAAGGATCTTCATTGCATCTCGATTATATTTGCAGAGATAATTCTCTCCAGTAACAAGATGCACGCTCAACCTCTAAAAGTTTAGTTTACTGATAGCTATGCACGCGGGGTCCTTTTGCATCATCGTTTTAATTGGCCATTAACAGGGTGTACTTACTCAGGCATTCTTGTTTACCCCAGACTCATCGACTATCTCTGTGAAAACATGCATTATTAAGTCGCTGTCTGTGTAAACAGGGCGAGTCCATCCAGTCTGTGAAGGAAGCCGACTGCAAGCCGCATCAGACCTAATTGACACACACCGACCACTCTTACAGGAACAACGAGAGGTGAGATAAGTGCAAATTCGCACTCATTAATATAGAACGCGCTTCGATTAAACAGTGAAGATAAATTCTCTTTTTGTCTTTCTATTTTGTTTTCGAGACCACGTTTGCTTCCACTCGTTTCTGCCACCAACTCAGCGATTATCCATCAGTGTTATTTAGTACAGTACAGTATTCCATAAACGCGCTTTAGTTTATTTCTTGTGCCTGAGCGCCCCTGGTGGCACGTTTCATCACTGCCAGCACTTCAATGATGAGCATCACTGACGGCGAGCAGGTACGCAGCTCCAACTTGACAACATCATCTTATTCTAGCTGTGCTCAATTTACAAAACAACGATAGGGGGGATATGAAATTATGATGGATGATTTTCGATCTCAGATAGCTTTGCTTGTCTTTTTTATCAATATAATGAAATAAACCTCACACACATATTGGCTTTATATACGAGTAAGAAGAAAATACAACAATGAATCTGTATTTTTGCTGTAGTTTTTTCACTAATTTCAACTGAAATACTTTGAATAACTGTCTAGTTTATTTCAGTATCTTTTGTACAGAATCATTTGAATAACTTTGGAATCTTATCATAAATGTGGGCTAGTGCCAACAGAGACAAATATGATTAATAGCCATAATATTCGGAAGTTGCATCACTGCATCAATCATGACTTGAATATTCAGTTCTGGTTATTTTTGAAACAATCACATTGCTCGTGTTCTGTTCGGACACATATTTGTCCACCTCATGTAACATTGTCGAAAGAATATGTCTTCACCAACAGGTTATTCGGATAATATCAAAACAAGGCTTTTCAAATGTCTCAGTTGACTATGTGACGAAGCTCTGAATAAAAAGTGTGAGTGCAACTCTTCCCAAAGGCACTCGCTGACTCCAGATCAGCTTTTGTGTAGTGACCAAGTGGCTCTGAGTGATGCACAGGTGGATGAGTCATGGGTGTGCTGGAGCCGATCCCAGCCGTCATCGGGCAGTAGGTGGGGGACACCTTGAACCGTTTTTCAGCCAATCGTAGGGCACACAGAGACGAACAACCATCCGCACTCACATTCAAACTTAGGGACAGTTTAGAGTTTTCAATCAGCCTGCCATGCATGTTCTTGGAATGTGGGAGGATACCGGAGTACCGGGAGAAAACCCACTTAGGCACTTGGAGAACATGCAAACTCCACACAGGAAGGCCAGAGCCAGAATCGAACCCTGCGCCTTTGAACTGTGAGGCAGACGTACTAACTCGTCGCCCACTGCGTCACCCTGAGTCATGCTACTTATTGGTATATTATGTCATGACCTATTTGTGGTGTGTGTGTGTGTGTGTGTGTGTGTGTGTGTGTGTGTGTGTGTGTGTGTTTGAACTTTTTTTCAAAGAGCCTTTCTAGTGAATTCAGAGATTCAAATACATCACTAAGATAATTGCAGGAACATTTGAAAAGCTGAGAACTATACAGTACTGAATTGGAGAATTCAAGTTTTCCTGATATTTTCAGAGGCATGGCAAAAATACCAAATAAATAAATAAATATATATATCCATCCATTATCCGAACCGCTTGATCCTCACTAGGGTCGCGGGGTGCTGGAGCCTATCCCAGCTGTCTTCGGGAAGTAGGCGGGGACACCCTGAATCGGTTGCCAGCCAATCGCAGGGCACACAGAGACGAACAATAAATATATATATATATATATATATATATATATATATATATATATATATATATATATATATATATATATATATATATATATATATATATTTTATTTTTTTTTGTGGCTCAGACATTTTGGAATGTGGAAGCATGAGGAAGTTGGTGGATGAAATCAAATCCTTTTTCAACGGGATGTGGTTTAAAACATTCAGTGGACACACCCACAGCATATTAATTTGATATATTTGGCAATTTTAAAATCATTTAAATTGTGCAGGGTTGTTAGCAACATTCTGCTCTGTGACGTGTCAAATTTACACGGCATAAATGGTCCCTTGATATTTGAGTGCTGTCTGGTGGCAGGTGACTCAACTCACTCGACACGTGATTGAGCAGATAACATTTGTAAATTTTAATTTAAAAAATGGTGTATTGAAGCTGTTTATTGTCATTCTCAGCAAACGGTTAATGTCAAACTAAACTTAAAACAAAGAGTATTACATCTTCTGTATTTAAAGCCACCACATGACCTCAACTACCTGAATGCTATCGATAAAATGGAAAAAACATTGGCAAATGGGCTAACAATTAGCATCTAAGTGGATGTGTTTGAAACACTTCAAGCAACGGACATATGAACACAGATGTTGCTGGAACACATCCAGGTAGATCTTATAACATTCACAGGCATATATTCTTTATCCTTCGCAAAGAACAACAATTATTAGTGCCACACAGATGAGCTAAAAGGAGTTGCCATGTCTCAAAGAACAGTATATCGGTCTGTCTGTACCACACTGCCCCCATGTGGGCAAGGCACATACACCAGAATAATCAGCACAATTCAAAGAGAAGTGTGACAATTTTTTTAAGCCCTTTTCTCATCATATAATGACAATGTTTTTATAAAGTGCAATGTAGTTTATACTGTAACAAACTTTTTTCTGGGTATGCAATTTTTTATGTTTTAAAGTTATGTAGAGCTCGCTTTCAAATGTATTTATCATGTGCATTTTACTTCATTTGAAAATACACCCGAATATAATTCCTGGTAAAGGTAAAAGATCTCCTCCGAAAAATTATTCTTGCATTGTTTCCATTAAGGGGGATAATGTTCGCCACCTGTTTTTCAACTTCCAAGTGTTATTTAGGCCTGATTTGATTTTGGAATACAGTATTTGAATGCTCCCTCTGCTTTCTTCTTGGTCTCTCGCTCCTGGTGTCCACCATGCCCAGCCGGCTGCGTGAGTCACCTCCTCGCCTCTACACTCTCTCACCCCTCTCCTCCGGCCCTGGCCCTGCCCACCCCGGGTCATTTATCATGGAGCAGGAGAGGAGCCCCCGGGCCTGCAGGCCCCTGTCAGCCTGCGCAATCGCCTCTTTGTGGCTCCCAGCAAACAAGTGTCGGATCAGCAAAAGTCTATTAAAGCCTGGTGGGCCTTTCTCAGCCAATTGGGTCCGGGTCAGTGAGCCGCTCTCCTCGCTGCTCCGAGAGCTCTTTGTGTCGCTGCCGTTCGCTGACACAGATCCCCACAAGATTAATGATTTTTAGCAGCCACTTGGTTCTTATTTGAGGGAGTTCTACTCTCTTTTGCCCTCTCTTTTTGCCACTCGTAATGCTTCCCTTTTCCCCCTTAAGACCATTTCTCATACTCCATCTCCTTATTAAGGGTAACGTTAGTGTCTTCATTTTCTATGATCAATATTAGGGATGTTCAATAGCACTTTTTTTCAGACTGATACCAGTATGTGTATGGGTAGCAATACCACAATTAGTTTGATTTGCAGTATATAATTTCAATTGACACGTGAACAGACGTCGCTGATGGTATAGTGGTACCACCGGCGTGACTTGTGTGCGGGCATCGTGGGTTCGGTTCCCACTCAGTGATGGTGTGAATGTGGGTGTGTATGGTCGTTCGTCCCTATACTTTATGTTCCCTGTGCCTGACTGATAGCCAGTTCAGGGTGTAGTGCGCCTGTCGCCGGAAGTCATCTGGGATTGGCTCCACTTGTATAGCACTTATATTGTGCTTTATCTATGCATGTACAAGTACAAACCAGTAGGCTAAATGTGCATATAGATGGTATTGGCCCCCCATCTTTACTTGCCCATCCTTGGGTATTATCCCGACTAGCTTAATGCCAATGTTAATACTGAATGTACCCAAAGCATTTTGATCACCAACTTTCCGATCCCCATTACAATCCTGGCAGTCGTCATCACGGCGAGCCTCAAGCAGTTCAGGAAAATTTGAAATCTTCCATGCGCCTCTCACCAGGTCCATGTTGGTCATGTTTTCAGTGTTGTTTCCAGTAATTACTGTAGGTTAAGTGCACGTCCCGGAGCCCATTGGAGGCAGCTCTATCCCTCACCTGGGACATGACTCAGCACAGCTCGGGTCATCCGGCCATTTCCCTGACCACTGGACCACACCCAGCCTACTCTAAAGCCGCAGGAGTAGCTCTCATGTTCACTTACATCATGTAATGCAAAGGTAGTTTTATTTACTGGCTGATTGTTTCCTGAAACACAGCCTCAGACCGCCGTCTGTTCCAATTTAGCATCTACTGTTACATGTGCTGTTTTTAACTCACTCAACTATGGACTTGAATATTCTGTACATCACATCTAGAGAAAGCTACAAATACAATTTATTACACTATTATGTGTGTTCCGCAGTTTCATTGAATGTAAGGTGAAAAATATTTTACAAACACTTGGCAATATGACACAGTCGACAATTTTACATCACTGCAAACCACAAGCACAACAATTAAGTGCCAAATTATATAGTCTCTGACATGCTCAACCAAATCTCCGTTCTTACAGAAAGCCATTCAAATGATGTGAACTGTGTGTGCATTCTGAATGTCTCAAAGACATCAGATATTTAACCATCTATCAACAAATCAAATATATCCATACACCGGTATATGTTTTCATCGGATCATTCTTCTGTGTTTTTTATTTATTTATTTATTTTTTTAGTAAGAATCGAAAGGAGCTGTTGAGACTGTGGGGGCTTTGTTTGTGCAAGTGCAGTCTCACTGTCCACTTGCACACTTGTCTTGTCTTGTCTTTCTTTTGCCATTTTCCTAGACTGGCGCAGGTCGAAGGGGGCGTCTGCGTCATTGTACGCCTTCGTTCGAGGGAACACAGCCGACTTGTTCGTCATTCAATGGAAGCGGCTCCTCTCACAGGGAGGTGCGCGGTCTACATGGCATATACTGTAGATGCAGGAGATCGGCGTGCGCAAAGTATATTTAAAAGGAACAGAAAGATCCCCACTTGTGGATGATGTAAAGTCGGTCGCTGTGGAGTGGGCACTTGGAGAGCGCTTTCTACCCCTGATCATACACCTAAACATGACTCCACCCCTCATAGTTGGGCCGTGGTCGAGGGGGTGCTTTAAAACATATATTTAAGATGAAAATTACAAAGTATAATTTGTTCAAGAAATTGATGTCTACAATGATGCAAGGGGACTGTTCCAAGCTCTTATCATATTTGTTAATGAAGTACAATGACATTCATTACACACGCCCACGCAGCTCAGAATGTGGCTGCTTGCACCTGGATCAAATTGACCACAATCGTGTTACACAACCTGCGCCACATCTTAGACCTGCTTTTACCTGGTCTAAATTTTAGTCCACTTTCAATCATGGAATTGTCATGTGCACCCGTGGTTTGTTGTGAAAAATGCCCTACGCCTCGGTCTGCCAAATACCTAAACACGGTAAACTAGACTTGTCTGAGCATGAAAATGAAGGTGTGACAGTTTTACGCCAAGCGCACATGCACCTGTCTACCAAAACAGAGCCATGGGTGTCAACAGCACATCCACTTGAAGTGTGAATGGATGAACTTGGCCCAGTGCCGAGCCCATCCACCTCCCCCGTTTCCTTTCTTATGAATCTTCTCGCCTGTGTGTTTGTTGGTATGTGAGCTTTCGCTTAAACAATTTTACATTGGAAGACGCCGGCGTTCTGGCAGTCCGCGTCATCACTCAAACTGATCGGAAGAGACCACGGATCGAGTGAGCCAGAATATTCTCAAGCTCTCTCTTGCTCCCTCCTACATACTGCAGGTACAGTACACACACACACACACACACACACACACACACACACACACACACACACACACATGGATATCCCATGGAGATCGTTCATTTGTAAACCTGGCATTTCACTGTAAGTGCCCCCTCACCTACTTATGAACTCGTGACTCATACTCAGGTTTCCCCTTTGGGGCAGTTTTTTGTTTGTGCCCTTGCTCTATCCCTGTTCTTTCTTGAGTTGGCCCAATATTTCATTTCAACTTCATATCCTGTCTTCTCTTTGCCTTGTTCTGCTTTTTTTTAATCCATTTCATGTTAAAGACCTCAACTGTGTTTGTCCACTGTTAACACGTTTATGGGAATCAGACACGTGCACAGACATTTTTGTGGTCGGTGCTCAAGCACAAAATAAGGAAGCCAACACCAAAAATTACTTGTACTGTACGATGAAGAAAAAACAGTACACTGATGTTTCAATATTTAAAATACGTGTTTTTTTCTGTTAACACAGTCAATTAAAAATATATATTAATAAAGGGGGTAAAGGGAAGTTACAGTGGAGAAAAAAAAAATCGGCATACCCCTTTTCAAAAGGCAGGAAAAACCTGTGTTGTACAAAAAAAGATGCCAAGCTAAAAACACAGTTGTTGTTTTTTTAATTGGTTAACCTACAACCTGTACAACTCAGTTGAAAAACCATGAGAGCAGAAGTCAAAACAAGCACTTGTTTCCACAAGTATATACACTCTCTCTAAAATGGGGAGTGGCTGTGTTCAGAATTAAGTAATCACATTCAAATTCATGTTAAATTGGGCTCAGCACACACCTGCCACTGAATCCCAAATAAATTAAGGTGGCAGCATATGTACAATTCTCCCAATATTCTTCAAATAGCAAAACACTTTGGGTGAAATTGACGACTTTTTTGAATAAACAAATGAAGAAAAAAGCTGAGCTGCAGTAAAAAAAAAAAAAAAGGACACTTTTTTTTCCATCCAGCAAAAGAGCAAATGGTGCTTGAGCACCACTTGGGGTCTGTGCATCCCCATGCCTTTACAGAATACTACGTCTAAGAATAATTTGATTTTCAGGGTCAATTCTGTGCATCTGGGTCCTCATTTCGTTTTTAATTATACTGTTTGATATCATCAGACAACATTCAAGAAATAGATGTATAAATATAGATATGTGTTGAGTGTGTCATGTGTGATTGTGTGCTTGATTCCAGATAGGGTGTGTTTTCTGCTTTCATAGCTTTAACACTGCTTTATATATGCATGATTTTATGTCTGTAGTGGTATGTGCGTGTGTGTGTGTGTGTGTGTGTGTGTGTGTGTGCACGTGTGTGTGCCTTGGGGGGTGGTTTCTGTAAATAAATCTGTTTGGGGATTGGGGGTGCGCGGATGAAATATGGTTCCATGGATGTGGAGCAATGTGAAAAACTCGGCAATGCCTGGGAATAACAAATCTCCTGATGTCGCCTTGCTGCAAAATAAATACACTCCCCATACAAGTCATCCATCTGGACGACGAGACGCCACGAAGATGCCCCCAATACATCCCCAACACACACACGCGCACACAAACACACAACAGTTATACAGAATTTATGTAGACATTTATTTGTTGAAATGAAAACGTTTTCAAGGAATTGAAATGATTTTTTTGTACAATTTTCATAACGTAATTTTGATGTAGATTTCACCACCTTGGCAAAAATGTCGAGAGTCAGAATGAAGTCACCAAAGGGAGACTGTAAATGGGAAGCATTGCATGTTAGATAAATGATGGCTCAGTCTAATTCATGATTTAAAGGTTTTCCACATTTTCTGAATGAAGAAAGCAGACTCAGATGTTTACACTTGCACACACACACACACACACACACACACACACACACACACACACACACACACACACATACACTTATTTGGCCAAGAATCTGGCACTAAAAGAACCACCTTGCCCATGTGAGCATTTCTCCTAAAAATTGTCCTTGACGTCCTCCTCCAGGTCTTCCTGTAGACACGTGACGACCTGTCCAATCAACAGCTTTGCTTTATAAAGCCATAGCCACAATGTCATTCTTGAACACAATTTAGCTTTCATTTTTAGTCAGGGTTTGTTTTGTTGGCTTCAATGGGTCAAACAAACGAGTGTATGTGTTTTATGTGTGTGTGTGTGTGTGTGTTTGTGTGTGTGTGTGTGTGTGTGTGTGTGTGTGTGTGTGTGTGTGTGTGTGTGTGTGTGTGTGTGTGTGTGTGTGCGCGCGTGGGGGACCTTTCCGCTAGATGTATTATCCCGCCTGTTTGCCAATGTGTGATGGATGTTGGCCATATCCATCCGAGTTGAGTTTTCAAATGAAATATATACATTTCCTCTCGTTTTTCAACGGACTACCAAATTCATGCATCACTGCCACTCCTTTCTATTACACACATTCCATCTCATGCTAATCTCACTGACTTTCTCACAATTGTGTTTCTCTTTAGATGTTTTCATTGTATTTTGTATATTGTATATGTCATATCATTTCACACGTATATCTGTCAGCAGTGTATAGTGAGAGTGGCTGTCACTCATTTAGCCTCCAGCGAATGATTTGGATGTAAGGCAAGATTTGATCCCCACTTAAGGATCATCATTACAGAAAATACGTTCCTTCATCTCTGTCAATGTGTCCTCTTTCAGATGGATGACGTCTAAAGAGCTACAGGCTGTAAAACAGCAGCTTCCTCTGTCACAAAATGACGACAGGAGGCCGATTATGCCGCCATGCCATATTGTAAACTACTCGTCATTAGCGGGCCCATACCAGCTAATGACCGCACTGGAGATGAACGGAGGCGATGCGCAGCGGCGTCTTCATCAGGAGTGCTGTTTGAGAGTGGAGCTGTGTCATTAAGCCCAGCTGTGTCGCACCAGGATACGGCCCGGATTGAGCTGTAAAGCTACGCCATGACGCCGGCAAAGGCCACAGCCTCGAGCGGCGCAGGGGGCCAATGATACCCTAATGGCGCATTCTGAGAAAGAAAAAAAAACAAAACAGTCACAGAAAGCCCAATAATTGTGGAAAACATGCAGCCACATTAAATTAATATCCAACGCTGAATGTTTCAATCACGGCCTCCCAGGGACTCTCAAGCTAAAAAGTCAATAAGACAAGGGAGGGCAGTGACACTCCCTCGCTCCGTCTGTCTTCTCTGATGTGTTTACATACTCCTTTTTCCCTCCTCCTCATGGCTTGCTAAACAAATACAGCTTTAATCATGAGAATGTTACTCAACTCAATTCAACTTCATTTATAATGCCATGGAAAAGTACTTAGCCTCTTCTCAAATTCGTACCTTTGTTTTGTGTGCATATTTTCCCCACTTTAATGTTTTAAGATCATCAAATAAATATAAATGTCAGACAAACAGAAACCATCGAAAACATAAAATGCTGTTTTCAAGTGTGCTATTTTTCTATTAAGGAAAACTACTTCAGGAGCTCCCCAGGACAACATCTAAAGAACTGCAGGCCTCCCTCACCTCAGTTAAGGTCAATGTTTCAGACTCAGCAAGGAAGCGACTGGGTAAAAATGGCATCCAAGGCAGAGTTCTAAAGTGAAAACCACTGCTAACCAAACGGAACATCAAGGCTCCTCTTACTTTGGAAAAGTACAAAGGGAAAATTATTTAAGGAAGATACTAATTCTAGTGACCAACTAGGCAAAAGTTGAACTTTTTGGAAGGTGTGTGTCTTGTTGTTGGCATAAATGTAACGCAGCATTTCAGGAAAAGAAAAGCATAGCAACAGTTCAACGTGGTTGTGCTTTTTGCATGTGGAGCTGCTTCTCTTTCAGGATCCGGACGAACTGTTGGGATTGATGGAACCATAAATGTTGCTCCTCACCATAAAATACAGAGGGAGAATTATCGGCCATCAGTGACCTCAGGCTGAAGCGCACTTGCTTGGGTTCTTCAGCCGGACAAAACATACCAGAAAGGCAACTTATGAATGGCTTCAAAAAAAAGACAAAAGACAAAAAAACCATTTTGGAGTGGCCTAGTCAAAGTCTGGACTTAAATCAGATTGAAATGCTGGAACATGACCTTAGAGAGGTCAAGAAATTTCCACTGTAATTTTACACCTCTGCTATCGCTGCAACTTCAACTTGATCTACTCATAAAACTACAATTGAATCGAGTTTGTGAATAAAATGAATTAGTTTGAATACAATACGTAATTCAATTCGATTGTTTTGCCCTTTTGTCGCCCATCCCTCCCATTAAAACAGTCGCCCCTTTCAGGGTTGTTATGGTGTGCATCTGGTGTCTCTCTCGTGCCATCTCCTCGAAAGTAGTCTGTTGTCGCTCAGAAGGACAGGCCTGAGTTGTTCGGATGGGTCGCAGCTCTCCTCACCAATGCTTGAACAATTGGAGGTAAAGACGTGGGAGACAGCCCATTTATTTCAAGCTGGCGGTGATGCATGCTTTTGCAGTGAGCAGCACATTTTTACCACGCCGCCCAAAGCAGATTTGAGTAATGGACTGCTCGGGCCTGTCCACTCATAGTCCTATTTTTATTATCTCTCCTTTTATAGTTTTCATTTTTCACATATTGGAACTAAAGCAGAGGTTTCCCTTCAAGTATCTTCTTTTCCCTAAAAGAGGCGGAGGCCTTCAACCACCAAGCGAGCCACCACTATCCCCTCCCCTCGATATTCCATCAACAGTCCCTCGCTTGTTTGCCCGTGCTGACGGATTTTGTCTTAATGCCAGCAGGCGGCATATAAGATTATCAACAGACAAACCAATAACTCAGGTCGGACAGCTTGGTAATATATTTTCATTCATCACCCTCCCCCCCACCTCCCCACCCCATTGTCGCAATTTCAGGCTGTAGTGATACGAGAACATTGAAGCCCGACCTTCAAAAGCACCAAATGCGATAAACCTAGTTTCAGAATTTACAAAAAGTCTGTATGTAACCTCAACTGAGCCTTGAAGATGATTCACTAAGTAACTAAATTTATCTGCTGCTGCGGGCCCGAGGGACGACACTGATATTTTGCATTGAGGCACTCGCACGGGCACCTATAATGGGGGCCTCTTAATTCCACTGACAGTTTTACAGGACCTGAATTATGGCGGTGCAGTTGTGTTGCTTGTTAGGCTTCACAGTAGGTTACACTAATATGCCTCCTCCCATTTGCTCTGCCCTTTCCCCTGCAGACACATGCATAAAATTAGGGTAGGCTGTGCATGCACATCTTCACATTTCTAGTGAGATTCTCTGCCACACAATCAACCCCCCCACCCCACTCCTCCCACACACACCTTTGTTGTATTATATGGACCGAGTATTAGGCAACCTGAGCCTCCATTCCATACAGGAAACGTCAATAGGCAAAAATGGGGTGATAATGAGTTTTGGGAGCGTGTCTGTACTTGGATTTTTGTTCATTCACCGAGAAGAACATGCCCCCCCTTTTTTTTGTTTTTTGTTTTTGTGAATGAGTAAAATTAGATTTTTTTTCTTGTTACAGGTTATATAGGTTTTATTTATTTAGTTAATATGAATGAGGCAATTCAGTGATTTTTTTTAGAGGAGTGACAAGGTGTCAATGACGTAAACACCTATGAGCTCGCTATTGGCTTTGATGGGGATGACTCTTATTTGCACTAAACTGTATGGCATTTGTCGGTTTCTGAAAAAATAGTTTTACTTGGAGCTGCGCAGGGCTCCGTTTTTGTCTTAAGTGTGCTTTTTAGTTTTTGTGCTTGAACTTGTCATTTATAAAGTCACTTTTGGTGGGTGAGAGGTCACTGATGCTAGTGGGAAAGCAGTGTTTTTCCTGTGATCAATTTTAGGAACAAACTAATTTAACTAAGTAAACAAAGTTCAATAATACATGTGTTTTTGTTTGTGTTCTTTTTCTTTTTAATGACAATGTTTTTGTATTGTGTTCGCATTATTATACATGCAACTTACACAATGACAAGTTACAATGAGTATTTACAATTATAAATATTGCTATAAAGCGGAATAAGGATGTGTATTTCTGACCAATTATTAACATATTACTGTAATTCTATACTGTATTGTCAAAATTATAGGATCTTATTTAATTATAGTAAGGGGTAGGAGTACATCAGAGGTGATTGTGTGAATCTCTTTTCGTTAATGGATGCTACTGCTTCTTGTTGCTTTCAAGTTTAGCTTGTAGCAGACGTGTGCACATTGCAGCATGACGTCTTTAATCCACTGGTGAAAAGGACACTTTGATTCGCTCCTCTTTCATCTATAACAGCTTCAGACAACAAAGTGTATGCAGGAAAGTGGTTAAGAGTGCACGATTGTCTGTGTCTCATGTGTTGTTTTGTATTTTGTCTTTTTTTTTGTTAACTTTTCTTTTGATGGCGGCGCGGACACCCGCAGCGGCTCCTCTTGTTTTATGTTGAGAGGGAAGAAATTTCATCTTTATTGTCAAATGTGTGTACATTTGACAATAAAGTTTATCCAATCCAATCCAATCCAATTGCTCTCAGACTGCAAGGGAAGGTCAGCTTCCCCTAAAATGTCAAAAAGTAAATGATCAAATATATGTGTGTACATACATTTGTGTGGACATGTCATTGACTAAATATGCGCTACAACGTGCTCAACCTTTGTTCTGAATCAGCTTCTTAGTACTGGTTATGATGGGAATCTCTCATTCCCACAGCTTCACTGTGCTTTAAACGGTGTGGACGCTGAGCGTCGAGAGAGTTCCGTTTAAGTTGTCCCAATGCATTGAAACGAGACAAGTCATTGGATAAATGCTGGTTTTGTCCCGCCCATTGGATGCTCAGCGTCTCTGGGAGTCTATGGATAGTGGGCGTTTATAGGCTGGCCAGGAAGCTCAGCTTTTCTGCATGATGATTGGATGATATCGCTGAGGCTGAATCATTTTTGATTGACAGCGAAATGGGCCAATGATCTTATGGTGAAAGCATCCTTTTCATATTTTTGGAAAAGGAACGGAGAGTAGAATTCAAGTATAAATAAACGGACACATTTTATGATGTACGCCGAAATTGAGCTTCACCTCCATCACAGACCAGCATCCGCCACTGGAGTACATATATTTTACTTCTTCCCACTCCTTTTGGAATATGTGCAGTCTAATTTTATTTAAACTTTTATTTTTAGATTTGTATCATGCGCTCTGTTAATTGTTGTTTTCTTGTGTCATTTTTTTCACCAAAGCATGTCTTTAAGGTCATACATGTGTTTTGTTGAACAGAAAAAGAGTTTTCTGAAAATTGTTCCCATAAAGTTGGAAGAAAAGAATTGTCACTAAATTGTCCAAAATGTCTCAATAAGGATTGGAATGAATTTCTTATCCAACACCTGATGGGTATGTTTTAATGATTTTGTCCATGTGCATGCAGCTGATAGCTGATGACTAGTACTAAATTCATTCTATCACTTACTCTGTCCTCAATTTTCAAAGACATGTTCTGTTCTCCCGCCGTCATCTCTTGCACTAGGCTTACACCATCTTTCTCCCCAAACTCTTTCACTGGACAACCCCCTTGCTTCAGTACCAACTGTGTCCTGCCAAGTGATCCGTCTCTGTCAGCCGGCTAAAATGATAATGGCAATTAAAGCAGAAGAGTAATTGCCATTCGCTGCCTCTGATCCCGACGGACCTTCAACAGGAGCCAGAGCCCCTCACATGAATGAGCTTTGTGCCCTGGAGGCCCGTGTCTGGGCGAGCATACGGACATGGTGGTGCGGGATGTTGTAGGGTGGGGTGGGGAGGTGTGTTGGAGGGCAGGTTTTTTCGGAGGAAGGGTGATTTGTAACTTTTAACCTCCACTGATCACCGATGGCCTTGACGAGAAAGAAGTGGAGGAAAGAGGAATAGATAACACATACGTACAGACTGGGAATTGTTGCACATGGATGAACAAGTGCATGCACACACACACACACACACACACACACACACACACACACACACACACACACACACACACACGTTCAAGGTCGCTGTCAGTGGACTTATGGCTCTTACCATTTGCCCCAATGTAAGGAGCCTAATGGGAAGTGAAAGGCGTGTGACACCACTGATCAGAGGTGACACAGGAGCAATCCGAGGTCAGCGAGGCAGCCATTATTACAAGCCTTTATGGCAAATTCACTTTTCAGGTCTCCCTACGATAATGGTGCAAGTGCATCCATGCTTTAGTTTCAACAGCCATTGAGGGCTTTGCGTGTCCATACAATATCTGCATATGACTTTGTCGGTTGACTGTCAAACAGTAAGCCCTTGCAGCATTTGACCTTAGAGTTTAAGAAAAAATAAAGTTCAAAAGTTGATCAAGTATCTGACTGCTGGACGGATTGTGTTTGACTTCAAGGGATCTACACGTTTACAAATGAAATAGGAGATTTTGTGCAAGTAAACACATATTCCTGTTAAAGTACTTCATGATTAGGTACCAAGGTAAGAATGGGGTGGTGTGTGTGTCATAGGAAGACATAGAAAACTGGACATTGTGAGAATAGGTCAGCCAACATTGTAAACAGCTCTCTTGTTTCAACCCAGAAAAGTTTGTCTTTTGGGCAGGTGTAGAGTAGCCCATATGAGCATTACAGCTATAGTTTACACAGGCAGGCTGAAGCAAAGAACGGGGCTCTGCATCTCTGGGGAGCACCATGCATTTTATTTAAAATGTTTATGTTTTTGTCATGTGATCAGATATATAGTGATTGTGAACTGCAATATTGTAGTATGGAGGTTTCGAGGTGCTGTGCTGTATCGAAACATAAAGGTAACTGTGTTTCTTGCTTTAGTACTATTACGGTTATTCATCCTCCAATATGAATATGCAAAAAACACTATTTTATATTACGTATAGTTACATTGCATATTTATATATTATTTTGCATGGTGCTGATGGTATAGTGGTACACTTGCCTGACTTCCCACACAGTGACGTTATGGATGTGGGTTTAAATGGTCTTTTGTCTCTATATGTGCCCTGCAACTGACTGTCGACCAGTTCAGGGTGTAGTCTGCCTGTTACCCGAAGTCAGCTGGGATAGGCTCCAGCAACTCCATGTGACCCTCTTCAGGATAAGCGATGTTGAAAACAAATGTATCTTCAACAGATCCCTGAAGCTGTGTGTCCTGGAACACCTCTAGGCACAAAGACCTACAGCGCAAGGATCCTGTTTGTGGACTTCATCATCCCGGAACTCCAGTCAACACAACCTGGAGCTGATCACGCTCAAGACTTTAGAGATGATCATGGACTTCAGGAAACATCCTACGCCACAGTTGACCCTCACACTATTCAACTGCATTGTGTCAAGTTCCTGGGAATCACAGTCTCTCAAGACATAAAGTAGGAGGCCAACATTAAGTCCATCCTGAAAAAGGCCCAGCAGATTATGTACTTCCAGAGGTTGCTGAGGAACCACGGCCTGAAACAGGAGCTGCTGAGACATTTCTCGACAGCAGTCATCGAATCAGACCTGTGTTCATCTCTCACAGTCTGGTTTGGGGCCGCCATAAAAAAGGACAAAATCCAACTGCAACAAACAGACTGCGGAAAAAAATCTGTGGCCCTGCCGTACCCACTCTCGAGGACTTTGCACACCGCAAGAACCGAGACAAGGGCCCGGACAATCCTACTGGACCCACCACACCCTGCCTATCACCTTATCCAGCTACTGCCTTCAGTCAAGCGCTATGAACCATTTGCACCAAAACCAGCAGACATTCAAACAGCTCACTAACTCACATCTACATGCTCTTTGCATCTTTGCACACCCCTGTGGAACAATATTACCGCACAGCTCTCTACATACTTGAACATTTGTCGTTGATTAATATTCCACTGTACGAGACACTTTCAAGCGCTCAAGGATTTTCTGTAGGATTGCGCAATGGTACCCTTCCATTGCGGAAAATCTTTCAATACTTTTTGTCAGGTTGTAGTTGTTTGTTATTGCAATACTGTACTAGTGTAGCCTATAGTACCGCAGACAAATTCCTTGTGTGTTCTACATAATTGGCCAGTAAAGATGATTCTGATTTTGATTACTAAGAGGTGGACTGCTGTAGGTGACTTCACACAGGCCTCATGAAATAACACAGAAGGTCATTTGGCCTGTGGGCCTCAACTCGGACTCATGTGCTCCCACGTTTCAGGAAACCAGGTACAATTTGTGAAACAAACTTTCCACGAACCAGATGCAAGGACAATAGCACGACATCACTTTGTGGTTACAACATATTGTCATTGTTTGAGGGGCATGTGGAGTGTGTGGGCGCAAAGTTAAAAACGCAAGAGCCCCAGTCATGATGGGTGATGGTTAACACCAGCGACATCACCCATCATGACTGGGGCTTGACCTGTGGCATTCACCAGCTGTTAGAAAGTTTGAAAAGTTAGAAAGCGCTTCATCGTGTTAGCTCATTTTAATCCCGACTCCATTAGGACGCCTTGGTCCCATGACCGTAGCATTTGTTGTGTGTTGACTGGAGTGCGGACAACATCCAGCATCTGCAGTAGAGCACTAAGCTCCATCAGAAGAGTAATGATCAGCACAGTGTCAATGTGACAATAATCACCCCTAACTTCATCAACACAATTTACACCAGCAGGCCAGGAAATGCCTTTGCGGTGCGATTGTCCTCTCAGCTAAAATCACTGCCGACCTTATACACGCATAGTGTCACAATAGCTCAGCGCAACATCGTACGCGCTGCACTAACATTGACTTATTACATGGGAACATGCCACCACATTTGTAATGCAACTCCTTTTGTTGCCTCCGTTGTTATAGGAAATGTAATTATGAAAAATGAAACACAGCTTTCAATGAGATGGTTGTAAAATAGCATAATTAATATGGGCTTTTGAAAGAACAATCCTCGCTTTACAAGAGCCCCGCGTTGGCCGTGAAATTAATTAAGTGTGCCAGGATTTATGGCCTTTCCTTGGAAATGAAGAGAATTAATCGCAGGCCGAAGATGGATGCTCGCTGGAAAATGATGATGCCCAACACCATGTGGGGGGGAAGTTTGTAACTACTTTAGAGGAGCGTACTTGAATGGGAATTGAGGATTTTGACTCGATTATATGCTCACGGACAACAGCTGGGACAGAGGTGAGATGTTTTTGTTTTGGGGCCAGCTTAGCATTATTGGAAGATGTTCTACTTTCACTCCACCTGTGCCTTCCTTCTCACAATATGGCGTCAGTTAGATCTGGTTTGTACAAAGTTTGGATATTTTAGAGAGTAGAGTTTTAGGGTTTATAATTTTATGTGCACTCCTGTATAGATGTTTTGTCCCCTGTGAATATAGACGACTGGAAGTATTAGTGAACTGAGAGAGTAGCTGAGCCCCCAGTATATCCATATGTTTGTCAGATACTACTACCAGGAGGCCAAGGTGTGCACATTAGAATAAGCAGCACAATATGCATTGAAAGACAAAAAGATATTCAGTTACTTTTAATTCTATTTGATTATAGCATTACTGCTCATTAAATTGTCATTTATCAATTCCAATCATTTCAATGGGGAAAGTGTTTTGAGTTTCAAGCATGGTAATGGAACTGTTTCAACTCGTGCTTCAAGGCATCACGATAATCTGGTATTTGGGAAGAATGTTCCATCCAGAGATTAATTCAGGATGAACATTGTGGCAACTTTTTTGAACAGGTATAGAACCTCAAGACCTCCTACGCTTTTTCATGTGTACATACATGTGTGTGTGCGTGTGTGTGCGTGCGTGTGTGTGTGTGTGTGTGTGTGTGTGTGTGTGTTGTAATAATGGAAAGCTAATTACCCACCTCCCGTGTCCCTGGACAGCGCCACAATGTCTCGGTTAGATCTGTGTGTGGGATGGCTCATAGTGGTAATTAGCTTCACGCACACACACACACACACACACACACACACACACACACACACACACACACACACACACACACATTTACACAAGATATATGAAGGCTGGCTGGGTGTCTGTTGTTGGACAGTTGATTGGGCAGGTACTCGGGGAGAGTCTCGGGTCTCCAGAGCATGTCCGCTCTGATAATTGTGCGCGTGTGTGTTTGTGTGCGTTTGTGTTTGTGTGTGTGTGCATGGGCGCACAAAGGAGCTCTTACCCCAAATTGCTGTCTCTTGTCTTATTGTCAGAGTGATTATGAAATATTGTTTAATTTACTGGCCAGCAGAGCCTTGTGTGATTTTGATGAATCCGAGTTTTTATTGTTCTATTCACTTTATTGTCTGGTGGTTATGTGTCATGCGCTTGTGCTCTCGAGCGTGTCAACTATATGGATGAGCACAAATGCAGCATGTTACACAGTGCCCTAATAGCTACAGAGATAAATTGAGTGTAAATTAGATTGCTCTGAAAGAAGGTGATTATGCGTTGCTCCTAAACATGTGTATGAGTAACTTGGAAGCCGGGGGAAAGAATGAAACTGTACAGCAGAGTTTTTGGTGTCATGCAATGACTGGTTTCGCAGGGCACACACAGATGGACAACCATCTGCGCTCACACTCACACCTAGGGACAATTTAGAGTGTTACATTAACCTGCCGTGCATGTGGGAGGAAACCGGAGTACCCGGAGAAAACCCACGCAGGCACGGGGAGAACATGCAAACTCCAGACAGGAAGGCCACAGCCGGAATCGAACCCTGCACCTCTGCACTGTGAGGCCGACGTGCTAACCAGTCAACCACCGGACTGCCCACTTCAATGATCATTAATTTGAATTTAAACAATTTCTATGTTCTATGCACCTCCATTACACAGCGGTCTGACTAATATTGTGTTTGTGGAATATAAATTAAGCAGCAACGTCCACCAGTTTTCAGCTGTTTCAATGGGCCGCCATTTCAAGTCAAGTCAAGTACAATTTTATTGTCAAGTGTGCTGTATGTGCATACAGCACAGATGAAATTTCTTCCCTCTAAAGACAACATGCAACAAGAGGAGCCGCTGCGGGTGCCCGCACCGCCATCAAAAGAAAAGACAACACATAAGACATAAGCTAACACATAAAACACAGACAATTGTGCAATCTGAACCACTTTTCTGCATACACTTTGTTATTTGAAGCAGTTATAGATTTTGCCACTTGCTGTTAAGTGAAATTGATCTGCAAATTTACCAAATTGTGACAGAAGTTTCAGCCCAACGGCAGCGATGTGAAATTTGTACTGGTGGCCCTATCAAGCCAACATCAGCGACACAGGGGCGTGGGGCCATTGGGCCATAGTTAATGTCGGACCCTGGTTAATCAGGGTGACTGAGGCGTTTTTCTTGCTCCCAACTCTTGTTATCGTTTTGACAATTTGTCAAGCCTTGCTCTGCATGTGCCAAACGTTTCTTTTGACTGGACAGAAGTTGATTCTCCCCACTGACGCAATCATTGCTTCTTGCTTTCCTTCCTAGTAAATGGTGCTAATTTGGGCATCTCACCAGAGCGCTCATGCGCGATGCATGCACATATCTGCATGCATTGCGCATATACAAATATACACATTCAAATGTATCCCCTCATCAAAAATGTGGTCCCACACATGTTCTGCATATATGGAGGGGCAGCCCTGGATATACTGTGGTAACATGCCATAAGTCAAAAATGGTGGTTGTGGCTGCCCTCCATTGGCTTTTGTTGACAGTCACAATTTCTTATCTCATTGTGAAATCACAATATTTACCTCAATGACACTCTACACAAGCTAGATGAGGGTATACCGCTCCAAAGCATACTGTGGTGGGCTGAGCTGAACTGCACTGCTCGGTCGAAAAAAGCTTGCCGGTGTGTGTGGGAGAGAGTGAGACAGGAGGAAGGTCTTGGCCCACTCAAACTGATTATACAGCTATCGACAAGGGCCCAGAAAACAGGCACTCTCTTTCCTCCTGATTGAATTAAACACCTTTTATGGGGCAAATCAATGGGATGGAGATGATGAGGGAGGCTGGTGGTGTCTGGGCATGCAGTGGTATTAACCGAGAGGAGTGCCAAGTGTTATGATATGTGGAGGTGAGGTTTGTCTTTAACCCCCCCACACACCCCCCATTTACCAACTCACACGATTGCAAAGACAGTTGAGAGGTCTGATTCCCTGTTGTAATTCAGGCAAATCAATGCTTTTAAACCATTTAGCCATGACTGGTGAAGAAAAACAGTCAGAGCCCGCCAAGTGTTCATGTCCAAGACCCAAATCAATCAAAATTACAGTGCCAGGCTGGGATGGTGGGTGCAGTTAGTGGGCAGAGGAAAGACTGGGCTACACAGCACATTCACAGAATTTATGGCACATTATAAACATGACCGCCCCACCAGTTGTTTGGTTTTGTTTTTAAGTTTGAAGAAGAGCAAGCATTTAAGTGTCACATTTCACATGCGCATCTAAAAAATGTGACCTTGTTTAACCTATCACAGGAGAAAATAAAGCAAACGTACATGGTGTTGCGAACTGCAGCAGGGTGCCACTTTCATGTTGGTACGATGAATGCACCACATACGAGTGCCTGTAATCAGAGATGGGTAAAGTAGCCACACAAGTTGTACTTGAGTCTTGCAAGAGTTTGCTATTCATTGAAAATAAATGCTCTAGTACTGATGAATTGTTGAGAAACCTTTTAAACATTAACATCAACTTGACAAAACTATGAAATGGCAATGAGCAAATTACACATAGTGCGCAACACTATGGGCAACTCTGGTTCTTGGGGTCCGCCATCCCGTATAACAAAACCAAATCCACCCTACAGAAGTCAGATATACAAAACAAATACAAAAACAAGGACCCAAATATGACCTGCACTTGGTAGCAAACAGAAAACAGTCACAGCTATACTTGGTAGAGAGTACATTGGAAGAGATAAATTGCCAAATTTCAAATAAAACGGTAACAAGGAATCAGAAGCAAGAACCCACCACCATGTTTTGACAGTTGAAATACCAAATGGCAATGATTGCCAACAGGTAAGTTCCCCCCAACAGTACTTATCAAGGTGACTGTGAATACTGAAAAAAACAAAGTGAAGAGGAAACAATAACATAACAACATGGGCCCATACATGTGTATTTTAATATTGGTCATGATGGTGGAAAGTTTGAAAAGCACTGTTTTAGGTGGTAGTGAGCTACATCCACAATTTAATTGGAACAATTTTAAATTTTAACTACCATTCAAACCCTGGTCTTCAAACCCATCGGCTATATCAGCATTAAACATAACAAGATGAGCCCATGCTATCAAAACTGGCACCATTGCTACCAAGCAGGAGATTGAGCTTTCTGTAACCGGCCTGTCTAATTAGTGCATGCGGACCTTCCTTCCTTGGCCATTGTGTCCAAAGACCTTCAAACAGACAGCACTGCCTCATGTGGATATGCTGCGACCCCCGCTCGCCACTTGTCAAAATTGGCCATTCAGCCGATGGAAAGTCCCCTGTGACCACGTGAGTCAACCTCGTAATGCTGCAAACCGCTAGACTAACATTGGACCAATCAACACCACTGTCAACAGCAGCCAAACCAATTAAAGTGTCTAATGAGCATCTTGTATAACACTAATATGACCATTAAAGAGCATTTAAAGAGAGCATGGAGGTATCAAGTGCAGGGCTGCGGGTTATGGTGTCAAGCTGTATTAGTATTCAAGCTGCGTTTGGTTTCCATTAAGGCGTCATTCGCAAACGTACGGATCCAATGCATCGCAGGCTTTATAAACTGCTTTCACACTGATGAGAACGATCTCCCCTCATAAAGAGCACCGTCGATATGCAAGAAAGACAAATAAATATGGAGCATGTCGAGTGTGTTTGAGAAAACTGTGAGTTGACAGTGTTACACAGGCACTCGTCTTAATACCCAGCCATAATATTGCTGAGGGAACAGGCCCAAGGCGCTACTTTCTTTTATTAGTCATTCACTGGGATTATGGACACATTGCTTCCATTACCTGAGAGAGAGAGGAGCAGAAGCTTTGGCCCATGGGGACAACTGAATCATTCTTTTTCTCTCCCTCCCTCTCTCTCTCTCACTCCGTCGCTCAACACATCAACGCACTCTGGTTTAAACCGTAAACTAATCCCAGCATCCATGCACAGACACAAGCAAACTAATTGCACACAGTCCATCATTAAGACAAATAGGGACTTCTCTTAGACCTTTTTAACAGCTGGAAGAGTAGAATCAATACAGCGTTTAAATAAATGGCGACTAAATAAATCCAGGTTAAAGTTCCCGAAAGATGTGAACTGAAGCAGACTCTGTTTATAACCTTTGTGCACTTGAACATGTGATCGTCGCTCCGTCATTCGATGTCCATCATTCTCGTGTGTGACTTGATTTGCCCCTTAAATCTGCACCTTGCTCCAAGACACTTGGAGGTTGCTCGGTCAAGTTTATTCATATGCGCACAAACACACACACACACACACACACGCACACACACACACACATACAGACACACACACACACACACACACACACACAGTTTTGTCAGCAGTGATGCAATGAGGCTGATGGATGAGCAGCAAGAGAAAGGATGGATGGATGGATGAATTTGATTTGTCTAAATGTAGGGCGACTGCAAGGCGGCTGCGAGTGTCACCACGGCAGTTGTGAATGTGTGTCAAACTAAATGGATTACAAATCAATCGGTAATTCTCTTATTTGCATAACTCAATTGCTGTTGTTTCCTTCGCTCAATCCACCATCCCTCCAAGTTCATCATGACGCCTCATGTGATTAAATGTTCTGAATACTTCTGACCTTCCACAGCCATTTATCTTGAGTGGAATTTCACCAATCCTGTTACACTTGAAGCTATTTCGTTGGATGCAAGAATAAAGGCGCAAGACACTGCACACCTGTTGGGAGCAGATATTCAGTGATAAGACAGAAGAACCTGTCAATTGATTTACATCAATGGAGATCTAAAAAGAACTCACATGAAGAAAAACAACAAACTCCGAACATAGCAACCACAATTACTTAAACAAGCAACATGAGTTTACAAATTAAAAACCTTTCACTGGTTCACATTTTAAGTAATCCCCCCATTTTCTGTAAGACTTTTCTTCACTGGGCTCACGGATGTGCAGGAATTTATTCCAGCTGGCTTTGGACAAAAGGTGGGCAACAGTCGAAAGTGGTCGCAGGTTAATTGCAAGGCACAGAGGAAAAACAAATGTACAATTTAGAGTCTTGGATGAATCTAAAAATCGGTGTACGACTTTGAGGACCTGTGAACACCACGCGGAGCCAGCCGAGTGTGTAAAGAGTCAAGTGTGCTGAGAGAGATGATCAAATGGGACTGGAAAACTGAAGCAATCATTCTGGACCAGCAAACATGATTGACGTCATTCAATGCTGTGATTGCGATACCTATGATCCCGGCACCCTCATATTGGTAGGAGGAGGGTTCACTTTTGCTCCTCTGGTTTCTAATACCAGCTTCAAACAACATGTGCCACAAGAGGGAATGCAAAGTGTCAATATGTAGGGAGCTATTGTATTTGAGGAGTTTGCATGGGGGGGTCGCTTCCCTCCGCCTTCGGTTGGGGGAATGGGTGGTGAGCGTTGTTTGTGCCAATGCACCAAACTACAGTTCACAGCACTCACCCTTTTTTGGAGTTCTTGGAAGGGATGGTGGAGAGCGCTGCAGCCCGGGATTGCATTGTTCTGCTGGAATGCTTCAATGCTCACGTGGGCAATGTCAGTGAGGCCTAGAAGAGCGTAAATGGAAGGACCCGGAGTGCTGTTCTGCTACTGGACTTCTGTCCTCGTGAAGGATAGCCAATAATGAAGACCATGTTCATGCATAAGGGTGTCCCAGTGTACATAATATGACTGCATGAATGTGACTAACAACAGCAAGAATAATCCGACAGAAAGAAACAAATTAACTAAATACAAGTAACCCACGGGGACAATGAGGCACACCTGGACAGGACACAAGTGGCTGGAGGGAGCTGATTAATAGACATGTGGAATGAGGGAGGAAATTGGAGTACTTGAAGAAACCCCCCACAAGCACAGGTACAACATGCAAACTTCACAGAGAAAGCCGGAATTCGTCGGATGCGCTTCACCTTGCTGTTCCCATTTGAAAAACATGTTGAAAATCAAAAGTAAAATACGTTGGGTCCATAATTTGGTGTTCTTTTTTTCCTCTTTCCAAAAGCCAATAAAATGTGTTGTTTGAAACTCATGCTTACACATTTGTCATTTAATAGTCAAATAGCCTGCGAAAGGGGCAGGCCCTGGCCATTAATAGCAATTCACAGAATGTGTTTTCTTCCTGCCAGTGCGTCCATTATGCACTTTGAGTCATTCTATGTTAATACTTCATGACTGACACCCAGCTAAAGTGCACCTTCAGTCCATTGCTCTTCATGACCTGCGCTGTGCATACATGCCAGTGGGCATGCACGCATATTATTAATATTTACTCTCCTTAACACAGCCAGGCGGCCACTCTCCTAACGCCCAACGTGGGCATAAATGTTTCCGCTGTGACTCAAAAGACAAATCGCCAATAAAAATGCCAAGTGTGTTCACACATGCGTTTCTGGCACAATCAAATCAATTTCCTCTAAGTAGCCATAAACATGTTCTCTTGCAAAGCAACTGAGAGGGGGGCCATTATACCCAGGCTCCCTTGGGCTAACCCACCTCAGGGGTCTCTCCATAGGGGTCAAGCATCAAGATCTAATCTGTCAGTCCGCGAGGCGAGGTCCAAGTCTTCTAATCATAAGACGACGTTCATTAATCAGGAGTGAGTAGCCCAGTAACAAAGTGGAAGCCCAGCAGGGGAGGCACCCCGGTCCTGGTGCAACACCCCAGGCCCACATCAAGAGCCAGAAACGGGGATTCAGTTTAGGTTTCTCTGTGTTTAATTACCACAGTTAAAGGGGAGTCCTCAGACTACTAGTCTTCAGGTTGTTCTCTCCGTGGTGACTGATTGTAATTTTAATTGACTATAACCACTATGTAAAGTACGCCCTCCCCCAACACACACACCTTCCAGATCCAGTCCACATGTTTCTCCATCGTTCCTAAAGCTTGGGCCCCAAGCTTACACTCATGGAGTCGACACGCAGCTTCTGCAAATTCAGTTAATATTCAATGGTTCATTAAAGATTAATAGTGAGCTGTAAAAGGGGAAATCATACGCATATACCAACACAAAATCCTGCCTTTAGCTTGCAATTGTGCTTTACAGGGGAGCTCCCGTTCGGGTGCTCCCTGGGTCCTTGTTAGTGAAGGTGAGGGAGATGTGGACCTGAACGTTGAGGGCCAATGGCCCCATCGAGGCAAACTGAGACTCACTGAGACATAAACGCAAGGCCAGGGCAATCGGGTGCAGGATTACACCCTTGAGGCCTCGGTTAATTTCTACTGCTGAAATATTTAAAAGTCTGTGCCAAGAGACCCCAAGTAACGGAAATCTCAAACAAAGCTGTGGATATACAGTATGCTGGTTCGGGTAATCCTTACACGTTCGGGTAGAGGTGAGCTCTGTCAAAACTAATTAGATGAGTCAATATAATTCTATTGTTCATGTCTAATGTTTATGCATCTTGTTTTCTGTTGTTTTGTTTTCTTAACACAATTTGAAGCTATGTCCGTGTTGTTTCCCTCTCTCGGCCTATCATTCTTGTCGTGACCCTGCCATTTTCCCAAGAGTCTCGGGCCTCGGCAACACCACAAACACAATTTTGGTAATGTCATTTGCCGCACGTTTGAAGGAGAGAAAGTCGTGGCTGTCAAAAGCACCTCAGCATTTCAGCGAAGAAAACGCGACCCGACACATGACAGATTCTTTGGCTTGTACAAATGGACATCTCCCCAGGTCCCCTCCTTCTCAGCCCAAACCTCTCACCTATTTCCACTGCCAGCCAGGAGTACTTAAGAACTCTCGACCCCCCCCCCCTTTTTTTTGACTCTGCATCTCAAAGCACGCTGTCACCCGTTAACTCTCCCCTTGTCAAATGGGCAGAAATCACTGCATTATTAAGTGTGCGTGGACAGCCAAGTCATCTCATCAAATTCAATTCAATCAAACAGCCACATGACCCCCTCTCATGGACAAGGTGCAAAAATATGGAGTCTTAAAAGACCTACTTGCCCCTTTCCTTTGCAGAAGTATACAAACACCATCCTGTGTATAGACATATTGTGAGTGAATGAACAGTAAAACAAAGCCCTTATGTATTTTCTCCATACAGAAGCTCTCACCTCCTCCCGATGGTATCGTAAAAGGTAAGATCCTCTCCATCATCGGCTCAATCAATGGAGATGATTGGACCAGTGAACAGGAACACATTGGGTGAACACCTCCAACCAGCTCTGCACTTGACGTGACTCACAGCCACCCATGGTGCGCTCACATCCCATTTGTCACTGCATTTTTCCCCGGAGCTGGGGCCAAAGATTGAACGGGCCGACATGGAAATATGATTTTGCGAACGCATTGTTAACTCACTGGGGAGAGGGCTTTGCCAAATTCTATCAAAGCGTGCAACTGTGTATTAAATGACTATCAAGAGTCCAGACATCATTTTTCAAGCCGTAACCATGACGTGCCCCGGGACTAACCCTTCTGCAATCACAAGCAGGGCTATTGCTATTGATCCAATGGCTGTTGTGAAAGTGTCGACACATTGTATTACGGTGGCGCACACACGTAAGCACAGGCAAGGCAAATGGAAGTAAAGCAATGTACGTTGAAGTTTTGTATGGTGTGTATAAGAGGCTGTTTGCTTTGTGAACAAACACAGGGCTCTATTTTTGTGAATGCTGTAAATGCTGTGCAGTGCGAGGCTTAACTCTGCACCAGAGGAAGGTTAGATAAATGTTGGTAATTTATCGGGTGAGCGCAGGGCAGCAGATCTGAGAGAAGGAGGCCTCCGTGGGAGTGATCACAGCTGACTTCTTAGCCAGTCACAGCGGCTCCTCTCATTCCCTTAAAATGCATCCCTTTGAAGTCACGCACTAACATGGCAGAGCGCAGACAACCGTTTTCTAATATGGGCAAAGAGGGTGCGTGGGGGTCCAAAACATTTGTGTTGTAAGTGGGCACCTGGACACCCCAAAGACTCCTTTGCCATAACTGTGCTGATAAGTAGGATAATATATTTTTTAAACTAACAATAATAATAATAACAATAATTATCAATATTATTAATAATAATCATTATTAGTATTAGTATTAGTATTATTATAAACATGAATTAACTTCTACAATTATCCTGAGGGTTTGATGCCCACTGTTCGCATATTCCTGACCACACTACAGTATATCTGTCATCCACAACACGTCAGTGGAGCTAGGTATCTGTCTGACTGCAACCCCTGTCAAATTAGACCAGGGGACTACGCTGCGCCGGTACTCAGATGTGGTCTGAGCAGGACTAAGTTTAGATCAGCTTTCTGCTCCCCAATTGTGACTCCATCAGCAACACTCCCTCTGCTATGCCGGCACCCATATCTTGGCGATGACGTGACTGCCAAATTGCAAAACACCAAAATCATGATCTGCCGGCACGCGTACCCCACTCCAGATGAACTGGCCATGAAAATAGAGCCCATAGGCGGAAGACCTCAGAGTTACTTTCTTCCCACGCTTTGGCCAAAGGTTTGGTGTCTCACAATAGTGATCCATATGGAAACAGGAGCTGTGAGTGGGCGAAAGGGGGTCCCAGTGGGCAGTGGGTCACAGATCTCGGCGAGGAAACATCAGAATGTCCCCGCATCACAGAATGGTTGCTGAATGTGATCTTCAGTGTGTAGGAAGAGAGCTGGTTAAAGTTTAACCAGCCCCATCCTGTTCTCCGTAACCCTCCATCAGCCAGACCCATTGCCTCCACCCCCATTGACCCCCACCCTGTTCGAGAAAGAAGTGATGGATCGCTCCTGTCATCGTGCCTTGTGAGGAGACCACTGCAAAGAGGGAGCCAGGCTCCTTGTTAATCTGAGCCTCTGAGCCAAAGTGGACGACACATTATGACAACCCCCTTCCAAAAAAGACAAAAAAGAACACATGGCATGTGGCTAACCTCACCCGCCTACGCGTGACACGCGACAATCTTATCTTTTTTACGTGGTTTAGTTTGACTTAACCACAGGAAGTCCCGAGAAGCTGCACATATCCAGTGGAAAAACATGCAAGAAAACTGGTCAGAAAGAGGAAAAAAAAGCAACCGAGGCGAAGCGAGAGATGGCGAGCAGCTGTGTGGAGTGACAGGACACGGCGCTGATGACTAATGATGCTGCATGAACTCACGTTATTGACGAGTGATCAGTCATGTACTGATGCAGTCTCTGTCCTGAACCATATGGTGATGGCACAGGCAGGATGCAGTTTTCTTGTGTTGGGATTGGACGAAAAAGATAAAAAAAATAAAAAAAACGGGACATTGCTAAATGATTACATGCAACAACATACAGGTTCTAACCACAGCACCCCCTCTAAAAAAAAAAACATCCTTTAAAGCTAATGCTCAGTTTTCGTCAACATTGTCACATATACATTATCAAGGTCTTTGTTATTAGTGATTTGTGTTTTCCAATGATGAACGACTATACTTGTCACTTGCAAGTATCTGTATTTAAAATATATGTATTTTCACCGATAAATGACTATATCCATCCATTTTCTATACCATGTATTCTCACTAGGGTTTCAGAGGTTCTCAAGCCCATCCCACCTTACCTTGGGTAAGAGGTGGGGTACAACCCAGATTGGTCACCAGCCTATTTCCAGACACATGTTGACAAAGATAGACAGACAACCATTTGCTGTCTGCTATTATATGAAAGCAAAATAGCCTCCTCATCCTGGTACAGTACTTCAGCTCATAGGTCCCTCTTCTGCATTGCAAAAAACATAATAAGACTTTCAACAGTGGCTTTACCGGTAAAGAACGCTTGAGTAAAAAAGATGGACCATTTGTAAAAGAACCACAAAAAAAACCCAACAACCTCCAAAAGCTCTTTTGATGCAGTTGCGTTAGTTTTGATCTAAAATGTATATTTAGCAATGAGAGAAAAATCTTACATATCCAAAAACCATCACTAGCATCTTCAGACAAAATGTTGCAAATCATGAAATTAATTTGAGACACATAAGACTCAAGACATATGGGCATTAAAAGTTAGAAAAACATTTCTTTAGAATATTTTTATTGCATAAGAAACAATTATTACAGTTTGAACGATAACAACTGCCAATAATTCAAATATAAGCTCTAAGCACTCGGTTAAATGTATTCATACTTGCATTACCGCACAAATAATTCTGCATCATTAAAAACCACAGCATTTACCCGTCAAGCAAAATTGCTGTGGAAAATGAAAAGAGTGTGACAGAAGACAGAAAATCTCACTTGTTTTCAGGGGCTCTCCCCTTGATTACTGAACGTTTCCCTTGGGGTGTGCTCGCAGTTAATGTGACCACTTTCTTACATGAACATGTCATGCCCTCAGTAAGATATAAGATATGCACGCACGCGAAGGACACAGGTCAGTTGCGCCATTTGCTGAAAAAAAAAAAAGAAAAAGAAAATAGTGAATCTGTTTTTCATTGGCTCTGTGACAGTGGGGTCAGAGATCCACCCATTTGGGCCCAAACGTGTTGTCACGGGGCGCACCAGTGACAAGATCATGCATGAGCCCGCATGTGTGGGTGGAGTCCGTGACACACACACGTGCTGCACCTCTCTCAGCTGACACGAATAATATGTTTGTGTGGGACAAGCCCACCAAGACCCATCCATCAAGTGTGCCCAAATACGCCCTGCGCCACTGTTGACACAAGGTTAACAACTTGACACTGACAGAGGTAGGCGACGCTCGCGGCAAGGAGACCGACACGCAGTAAGATGGATTGGACTGTGATCGACATTCAATTTGAATGATTGCAAATATTTTCCATAAAGCAGGAAATTGAGGACATAATAAAGTCCAAGCGAGCAAAGGTGGATTTAAACTGAGGCACTCCTCATTGTTGTCACGCATACAAATTGTGTTGTTTTCTTGCATTTGATTGGTGAAAACAAATATGTGTTGATCTCATCATGCGCTGATCTCAGAATATTATTTGTATTATTTTCTGATTGAATAAATGAGCTCAGGGGCAATTTGAGGATCAGAGGTTTAGGGGTGCTGAGCGCCAGACAAGAAAAATGACATTTTTTTGGTACATTTTAATGCAATGCCTTTCCCACATTTATGAAAGAGAATCACAAATCCATCATACAGCATCAAATCCGATAAAGATCGTTTCAAAGTTGAGCTGCAGCAAAAGAGGAATGAGAAAACAGACATTGCAGCAATCTCATATCTGGCATAACACAACTCATTTTAACACAGCAGCCCCTCTACAAACACATTAAGAGTTTGCTACTTTCATTTGTTTTTTTTTGTTTTGTTTTTTTAAGAAAACCAGCCCTATATAGTAAGTCCTACAAAATACGTAACAACATAAGCAGTGAGCCTAAATGCGACAAAAATGAGGAATGGGAATGAAAATATTGTGTTGGTCGTGAGTGATAGAAGTTAAGAAATGTTCCACGTATTCTGGTTTACGCAACACTATAAATGTATATCTTTGGATAGCAGCATATTGTTCTATGCAGATAGCATTACAAGCCCAGTCAGAGAGAGGGTGGGGGGAATTGAAAATACATTTCAAACAAATACTGCTTGGTTCTACACTTTCATCGTTTGTTTTAAAAGGATATACAATAAAAAATGAATGGAGGTGCTGGAATTCAATTTAAGGGTGCTTGGGCACTCCAAAAATGGACGAGAAATGCGTACGAATGAGCTTGTCATATCTGCTGCCTTATGTTACATTTAAACTGCTCATGAAGTCATTTAACTTGCTCTCTGCCTCTCTCAGTAATCACCATACATTATTACACATTAACATGCACTAATGTACAACGAATCAATTCTGTGGTATGGAAACAACCCGAAAGTGATTCCAACTTTTAGAGCGCATTGATTTATAAACTACTCTGCAGGCTTTGTGGAAAAAAATCCAAGCTTCATGGACAGTTGTACATCAGGCATGCCAGGAAAGCTTTGTTTGGAGGCCAGAGAGCTCCAAGGAAGTGTGGCGGCGATGTGCAGGTGGAGGAAAACGCAAGGGAAATGTAGCATAATCTCATCCTCAGCCATGTTATCGGCTGGGCTTTTTAACACAGGGGCCAATTTAATTGCACTTAAAGCAGAATGGCAGAACATCAATCTTGATGAGTGGATCTGCATTGCAGTTCTCCCAGGCCAATCTATCACTATCTCTGTCTCTGGGTACCCCCCACCACCCACCCCCTCATAGCCCCCTCCCCCTGCACTAACACACTCATACATGCCCTTATAACATCTGCATGTTCCCATCGTGGATAGCTTCTCTCAGTTTGATGTTTGGTTGAGATACTTTGGGCTACGGAAGTTTAATTGTAAACTTTTCTCATATCGATCAGTGCATATTATTATGGTCTTGTAAAATTTTATGGCAGGACTGCACACTAATGTTTCATCTTCCAGTATGCTATCACTGTTTGCGCTGTTGTGGCCCAAGTCAACAAAAACAATAAGCACTCCCAGCAAAGAATTACTTTGGGCCATCTCCGTTTCACCCAAAAAAGTTTGTGATTTCCCATTGAACTTATCTTTTGCATTAAGTATATATGATAGGGTGGAAATGTTGATCTTGGCAACCTCTACCTACACACAGAATCCGATGGCAATTGTGAAACATAAGCATGAATATTTACTCTGGAAATATCGAATGTTTCAGTCTCCATTGAAGAGAGACAAAACAGTCGTCGTCATTTGATATCACAATCAAGGGGTTTCGTAAAAAGGCAGTTCCTCCATAATGCCAGGGAGCACAGCGATTACTAATCCCATATGCATATCGTGGAGTGGGCATACCATGCAATAAAATGACTACCGGTACTTTTTGTAAACGGTGATTCCCACTATAAAGTAACTGGGCGCAAAAACGCTCTTGATTAAAATGAAGGGATGATTCAAAATGATGTGTGTTACTTATGTGGCAAAAAAATGGCAAAACATATCTTGGGACCGACACACCCGAGTTCCGACTGATACAATTCACTCACCAGCCAAGCAACTATGGTATGTTTTTGTTGCAATTGTTCTAATTGCACCCTAGTCTATAAAATGCATACTGAAAGCCAATGCATGGACATAAATGTAAGGTAAACAGCACAGAAGCAAGCATTAGAGCTACAAGCAATAGTTCTGTGGTTAGAGAATGGCAACAACGTCCTGTGCTTGAAGCATCTTCAACTCTTAGTGGCTATGGAACACTTAAATACAGAAAGCTCTGGCCTCATCGAGCCCATAAAGCATAAAGAGGACTTATGTAGCATTGAAAGCGAGGGACACAGCCTATAGACGGGTAATGATCTCTTAATGTGGTGGCCTCTCCCCCCTCCCCTCCCCAACCTCTTGCACTCTTATCCCCCTCTGGTCCCTCTCTATACTGCTACATTAGCACAGATAATAAATGAGGCTCCAGCATCACAAGCATCAACTTTTTATGACCCACCTAACCAGCCTTATCAAATGTGGATGTGATTATTCCACCAGGTGAGCGATGTCGAGATGGATGGACGAGTAAAGGAGGACGTGAGGTGTACAGGGCAAGAAAAAAAAAGGGTCACATCCTAGGTCGAAATAGATGATTCGATAGAATATGAAGGAAGGAGTGCAGAAAAGTAGGAGAAGGATGTGTGAAATCAAAGAGGGAAAAAAGAAAATTAGAGGGGAAGAAGGAGAAGGATGGGAGTGTCTCAAGTGCTGCTCTGGGTGGTTCCTCCGAATGGGCTGGTTCAGACAGAGAGGACAGGCTGTACAGGCCGAGTGAAAGGCACCTTTGTCCTCGACATGATAACTTTGATCCCTCCTGTTTCCACACAACAGTCAGCAATCTTGTTCCATAGCAGTAGGTTAATACTTTAACCAACTCCCGGGGTGCAGTTCCTTTGGGGGGGAAACATGAAACCTTCAGACACGCCTCCCACTTTTACAGTAGACCTACTGTATTAAGTTGCTCCTGGGGTCATAATAGCAACAACAATGTGGGAATGATTATAATGTCCTAAAAAAAAACACATATTGCCAAATCTTTTTTTTTTTCTTTTTAAATGAAACGAAAACAAAAAATCACAAAGTTGTTTTGCATTGTATGTATGGAGTAATTCACCTGATTTTTGGAGTTTGCTTTGATGCTTCTGGAACCGGATGCCTCGATGAAATCTGAAAACTACCAAAGAATTTTGTGTGGCAATGTAGAGGGCCTAGTATCAGAGGTAATGGGTCTTACAGCAAGACCATGAACCAAATCCTACTTCCAAAAGCATACAAAATTGCTTCAGATAAAGCGCCGGAGAGTTTTGAAGTGGCCAACGGTCAGTCCAGATCAAAATCCCACAGAACACTTGTGGTGAGATCTGAAAAGAGCAGAAAAGACGCCCTTCGAATCGGAGAGACTCAGAGTAGTTGTCAAAGGAAAGGAGGGCACAAAAGAAAGGTGGAAGAAACTTGTTGATGGTAACAGGAAGTGATGGATTTCAGTTTTTTTGTTTTGTTGCCTGAAAGGGTGTGTTACCAAATATTAAGTGATCGAGGTTTGAGATGCAGAGATCCTTTTGTAGGTGCCATGTCTGCCCCGACTTGAGACACCTGCGGAGTCTCAAGTCCGAGTCCCATTTAAGTCATGTTTGGAGCACGTGGCATTTTCTCCTAAGCCTCAGCTGCCCCAACCTGGCAACAGGACAGAGCACTCCCATCCTTATTTGGACTTGTGTTTTGTTAACATTAAAACATGTTTGCACTTTTCAACACCCTCGCATACATCTTCCATTCACTACATGAATGACTCTACTGATTATTCTATTATTTCTGATTCATTTAATTTGGTTCATTTGGGTTTCATTTCATTTATTTGACCTACTACACTTCAATAAATTATTCTTTAACTCATCCTTACACGGTCCGCAGCCTTCAGCCTGAGGTCATACCAGTCCCCTGAGATCGCTTCTAATCTTTTTAAAGTTGAGAATGCACAGCATTCAATTTACGCACAGTGCCATATTAGCTTGATGACTAATAATGTGGCTGACAGTGAAACGTATGTGACATGCTCTTTTTTGTTTTGCCTCACTAACAAATAGTGGAGTATGAAGATTTCAGACCGAGGGCAATTAAAACGACAAACCACACCATCATTCCTAATGCGGCTGTAATGACACCTTCAATGGAGGAGAATGCCAGCCACTCAACCTCCTTTTCCTCCCAGTGGCTCCCTGGGTTCATTCCGCTTTCCAGTTCGGCTGCGGCTGCAGAATCATTAACCGGGCCGTGTGAGAAGGATGTGCTGACAGAACACCCAGCCATTGTGCATCTTGTCATCTTCAGGAAATCAGGGCTTCCCCTGCTGTCAAGGTAAAGCACCAGCGGGTGACAAGCGATGTCAATCTTTCTCTTGGTTCCTCCTTTCGCTTTGTCCCCTATATTTATCTCATTCTCTCTACGCCCGTCTGAAATAATGGAGCAAAAAGAGGGATCGCTACTAAAACAAAATTACTGACGGTTGTTTAATATTGGGCAAGATGAAGGAGATGATGGACACAGCTGCAGGAACAAGTGGTACATGTAACGACACATGGGCAATCAATCTACAATCATTCAAATTACAGTACTGGAGATATTTTTAAAAGCTAGAATACACGGCATTGTCACATGGTCCTGATAGTCTGGCCACCCCAATGCGTGTGCATGTGCAGCCTTGAGAAACTGATGGAGTGGGTATGCGCTGTCACAAGTAGCGCAGAGTTGACGCTTCCTTTACATGGCAGCTGCAAGGCGCCAGTGATGAATCAGAGTCAGCAAAAGCATTGATCAGAACCAGGGTTAATCATTGCTCCGAGAACCCGGAGAAGATAGAAGCTGCCTGGGGAGAAACCAGGCGAGTGGCTAGCTTCACCCCAGGAGACCTGTGGCTCTCCAGTAAAGGAATGCTGGTCGGAAGACACACAAGCAACCAAAGTTTGACAAAAGGCTAATATGCATAAAGTTGAAAGTGTTCATGGTGGAGTGGCAATGTAATCCCCTGAAAGAGTCAGACTTCCGAAATGTGTGCAATGTGAAGCCGGAACTGTGATGTGTCCACTCAGCATTAGCCATTGACTCCCTTGAGCTCAAGGGTTAATCTTTCAAAAGAGACCAAGCGAGAGAGGCTACTGGCCTGAGTGACAACCCAATGGGCGATATGGGACCCTGAGCAGGTTTTGCAAAAGCCACGGGAGTCCGGCGGTAGCAACACAGCAGAATTAAGACAGGAACATTATAAACAAATCGACCTGAGTTCAAATCAGGATTGAGGCTCCATTGTTGATCTGGTATACAGTCTGGTCCATAAATATGAAGACAGGGACACGGTTATAAAAAATTTGGCTCTGAATGTGCTTTAACGATTGACCTCCAGCTTTAGTTTGAGGGCCTTTACATCCAAATCAGATGAATGGTGTAGAAATTACAACAGTTTGTAAATGTGACTTCAGCTCTCGAAAATACCAAAATTCATGGGACAATTGACTACTGCTCCATGGCCAGGTGGGCCATGAATAGCTACCAATGAAACAGGTTCCATCGTGGTTTAAAAAGAAAAAAGCAGCAGGTTTTGGACAATACTATCTGGAAATGGACAGTGACCCGAAGCATGTTAACTGTTCTGTAAAGTGCTTTGTTACAGCTGAAGCTGTTGTGAAAGCGCTACGTAAATAAATATGTATTGTATTGTATTGTATTGTATTGTATTGTATTGTATTGTATTGTATTGTATTGTATTGTATGGTATGGTATCCCATGAAACTATCAAAAGTTTTTGAAGGCCTACAAGTGGACTGTTAGGCATTAGCTAATTCAATTACCTGACAAGGATCCAATTGAGCATATATTTCACTTAAAAGAAAATGCCCGAGAACAAGCAGAACTGACAACAGTTGCAATAGAGGCGTGGCTGGGCAACACCATTGATGAAATCTCGCGTGATCTCCGTGCCCTACTAAATGCCTTAATTCTCTGGCCTCGCATTGTTCGTCCTCATGCCGTACAGTATATCCCGATCACCAGACCATGCTGTTTCTCCTTTCCCTCCTCTCTTCACTTCATCCTCATCTCCGGTCACAGGACATCCCTCTGGGCTGACTCTTCCCTGTGACCCCCCAACACCACTGCCAGCAGCAGCATCAAAGTCCAGGATGCGTTCTCCAAGACACACAAAAAAGTGTCCAAGGGAAGTGCACATGAGCCCACACATGCTGGTAAAAACGCACACCGACATGTACACATACTTGAAGGAATGTCAGATATGCCAGTAGGAAGGATGAGGGGCAATGGCAATACAAAAGGATCCATCTCCAAAACGGGGAGGAAAAACAGGGCAATAAAACAGTCATGTGGAGCCCAGAATCTGCTGATAGCACAAATACATATAGGCAAGTTCAGAGAGACCAAAGAGAATCTGTCAAGCAGATAAAGCCATCACTTCTCCTTTTCATTCCTCGGTTTGTCCACAAGTATCCCTTTCACCTCACTTTTGTCCCGCCAACACTTGTCAGGCGAGAAAGTCATTAATGTTTTGCTGGCCAGTGATAGCAGCGCTGACAGCAACCATCTAAGGAGATGAGATGAGGCAGAGGGACAGCCCATCAAAGGGTGCCATTTAGAGTGGGAGAAATGACAGGGGGGTGGGGGGACTGGAAGAACAGGAAAGGCGAGCCATCTTTCTTTGCAAAGTTAAAGGTTACGTCACCAAGGTGGGCCACAAAATGATGTGATTGTCATTCCCAGCCTCCTCCCTCCCTTTATGTCTTTCTCTATATCCACCTACACAGTCCCTATCTTCCCACCCCTCTTGTCCCCTCCACTTGCTTGTCAGCAAGTTTGATTCAATACCTGCAGGTTAGTTACTCATTGAGCTAAGGAGGTTCTGGATTGAGTGAAGCTGCATGGACGGCTGACGACGGAGCAGGGTGGAGAGGGGCTTTGACTGACAGATGTGCCAGCGTCGTCCATTCCGTCATGTAAAGACACAAAACACAGGAAATGGAGGGAGGGGAAAAGTTTTTGAATATGAATGGTACACTGCAGGCTCGGTTAATAATTGGGAAGTGTTAGAGGAGTGATTACTAATCACTGAGACATTAGTGTGGCGTGAGACGTTGTCAAGTTTGAGAAATCATTCAACTGAATTTAATTGGTGTGGAAATTAATAATTTATGCACTAAAAATGGTGTCGCTTTGTTCATCTTTCGGTGCCAGTCTTGTATAGTGACAGGTGGAACAAGAACACTCAGATCTGTAAATAGTGGGACATGGACACAAATCTTTTTGGCTCAACATCGGATTCAGTTCAGGTGATTGACTTGTTCCATTGGCAGTTGCATATGTGTGCCCGGTCATGAAAGAACTGAGCGGTCATTTGCCCCGTTGCTTTTGGTTCCTTCAAAAGTGGGAGGCACATATATAAACGGTTGTCATTACTACATCGTTCACCTAATTTGGATGTAAATATCCTCAAATTCAAGCTGAAATTCCACCATTAAAGCACATCTGACACCTTTCATTTTATATCTGTTGTGGTTGTGTTTACAGACCTAAGTGAATTTTGTCAATGTCGTAATATTTACGGACTTGACTGTAAATGCTCTTTCACAAGATGGCAGGAGGGCCAGTTAACTTGCCTGGTGCCATTCTTACAAGAACATATTAAAACAATAGCCTGGCATTAAACTACACAGGCAATCACTTCACCACAATATGTTCGTAAATTGTGACGATCTCATAATTATTTCCGTAGATGTACTTTTTCTCACATTTTTCAATAGTGGTGCGCTGTGACATTTTTCTAATGTAAAATATGCGCCTTGACTGAAAACAATACGTTAGACCAGTGTTTTTCAACCCATTGTCAGGTGTGCCGTGGGAAAATATCCAATTTGTATGCCTGTGCAGTCTTTCGTCCAGAAAGTAATCATGTAGTACCCTCCCGTACTCCATTACCACTAGGGAGCAGCAACAGCTAGCCAATTGCCTTGTGTTTCGACGAGAGACAAGCGAATTTGTGACGCATGAATGCAGGACAACGGTGAAACAATAAATATGAAAGATGATAAAATACTGCTTTCTTTGTGTTCATTTGATTCCAATTCAAGCTGTTATAACGTCATTCTTCAATGTTAAAAACGGTGATAGTAACAATATAACACGTTAATTGTTAAAATTAGTTGGGGGTTGCGGGGGGGGGTTCTCATTTTCAGCTAGTGGTGTGCCGCGAGATTTTTTTCAATGAAAGAAGTCTGCCTTGGCTCAAAAAAGTTTGAAAAACACTGCGTTAGACCATACGGATGGCTCTAAGATTCCTATTCCGTGTTGCTATGCATCCTCGTTTGCTTTCACTTTTCGGGGAAGTCGTTACAAAAAGCCATGAGGTTTCCCCATTCTACCCACACTGATAGCACAACTACAACAGTACCCTCAACTTTCTCAGTTAACTTCTGTTTTTTTTTAATCTGCATTTAAAAATGTTGCAAACGAACTTCTCCGTCTTGCATCTTTCCTGATTTGAACACATGGGTTCATGCAAAAGATGCTTTGACTGCCCTGACAAGTTAAATAGCGGGAGCGGGCCCATTGTCTTCCAAATCAACTGTCAGTGTGTTTCTGCTGTCAGCACTTTGACTCACTACCTGCCTGGTTAATCATCAAGCTTCTCCGAGCAGCGAGCCGCCGGAGGTGCCGGGCCCACCGTCATGGACCTCCCGTCAGCGCGACAACGGGACAGGCTGTGATTGACAGATTAGCAAGCGCTGGCGCTTTTTGCAAAGAAAGATGGAGAAAGCGGGGTGGAGCATGCTGATTGGAATTGAAGGAGACTCATTGAGCCGGTGTGCACGCAAGGACTGTGGGTAGAGTGGATGTGGAGGAATGGAGGTCAACAGGTCCTCTCCGAGCAAATGAAAACATGGAGGGTGTGAGGCTGGTTTGAGAAGTTTAGTGATCAGCAGAAATTTGAACACTTCAAGTAGAAAGTGCATGACTGTCATCTATTCTGATACCTGCGTCACTCGGGATGCAAAACATATTGGCATTTAAATTTTTGAATTGGGATAGCATAAATACATTCTTGGTTAAATTGTATGCAAATCGAGGAGAATTTCTTCCCCACACTCGACATCATTCAACCCCACACAAATGGCACTTTAGGCAACAGCTTCTCCATGCACTGTGAATTTCTCCATCTGTTCCGCAGATCCTTTCAGATAGCCAGCTCAGATCACAACATGTTTTGATTCGCCACTGCAGTTATCATTCATTAAAGAGCAGAATTATACGATGTAATTCACAAATATGGTAAATCAAGAGTGGTTCTAACTTTGAGCACCACGTATCACCTCAAAAATACTGAGCTCTCCAAATACCAACGCTCAACTACAATAACATGATGTGCTTACGTAGTCATGAAAATGAGGCAGAGGTAAACTACCATACTTCAATATTGATTCAGTTACAATGCACATATAATTGATATCAAATTGTTTCCGTTCTCAAAGATGAACTGCAAATGCATTGTGCTGTACAGTACTTCAAAGTTAAATACAACTGTACTTAAAAAAATCTAGTAGAAAAGCAAAAAAAGAAGTACATGAAAAGTGAAAAAAACACTCCTGGATTTTGAAAAAAAAAAAATCCAAAATAACAAAATAACTACAGCTACAAGCTTCATTGTAATATTTGATTACACTGCACATTCTAAATGTTGAAAACTGTGTCTGCACATAAATGCCACGAAGAGAGAGTCTGTGTTCTACTGGTGGTACTCGTACCAAACTTTGAGAATCACTGTCTTTGTGTATTGATTGGTTTCCCTGCATTTCTTTTTTTAATGACAAAAGAAATTCTTCATGAGTGTGTTTGTATAAATTACTCTACACTTCCAGTTAATTCCACTGTCCAAATGAATATATCCCAAATGCCTCATCTCAACCTCCCGCAAAAACGTTTCTGGATATTTCCTAAACCACTTTGGAGAAAGAGGAAACACTTTGTAGAGGTTTTTCCTCATTCGAAAGAGTAATGGCCTCCCCTGTTGGACATTCCGGCTGCGACAGCCAACATTTGTTCAACCCCCTCGCGATGAGGTTATCAGTACGCTCGTCCTCTCCTCCTCCTCCTCTTCTGAATCCCCCATGAAGGCCCGCCGAGGTTTGATTTCAAATGGAAAAATTAATGGGAGAATAATAGCTGCGGGGCTCGCTCACTTCCACACGCATACATGCGCATCTTGCCGGGTCTGCTGGGGTAAAGAGAGGGAGGGGGACTAAAACTTCGACCCATTCGCCTCACCCGGCCCGCTATTCCACTGTGACACCCACATGGGACGTTGCCCCCACCCCACAACACCACTTGTGTTTACACCCTAGAGGACTCAACTTTCAAATATTAGTACAGCGGCAGTGCGGATCTCCAATAAATAAATAACTAGGTAATATAATGATTAGCAATTCTCTTGACAGCTGTATGAATCATTGATGTTCGTTTTCACTTTAAGGGGAACATTTCTGCAGTATCAAGGATTTTTGGAAACTTTTCAAGCACCTAACGCCCCCACCCTGTCCACCCCCCACAGAATTCTCCAACAGTCACAATTCAAGTAAGACTCATCTTTTCCAATTTCTTATTGGGAAGGATATTTTGAAAAGTAATAATAATAACAATTGTTGCCATTTCTGCAGCAGCATGGATTTTTGGAAACTTTTCAAACACCTAAACGTCCCCCCATAATCCTTCCACCCCACAGAAGTTTCCAAAGTCACAATTCAAGGACAACTCATCTTTTGCAATCCCTTATTCGAAAGGATTTACAAAAACAACAATTGCCCAAATGTATTGCAAACATCAACACAAGTTGCTCTTTCGCTGATACAGAGCGAATTTTGTTGCAGGTCTTTTTTTAACGAAAGTTGGGACGAGTTGCTCGTGGGTTAGCAACATACACAAGTGTGTGTGTGTGTGTGTGTGTGTGTGTGTGTGTGTGTGTGTGTGTGTGTGTGTGTGTGTGTGTGTGTGTGGTTGAAGCAGGGGTAGGCCGTTATAAGTTATAAGGCGGAAGAAGAGTTGGTGCAGAATCTAGTATTGAAGTTGGGGAAGCCACTGGCACTTTCTGTTCAAACATTTGAGAGCACCAACTTCGCTGCAGTGCCCGGGTAGCACGATTCCCGAGCTCTTCCGATTTCTCCTGACTTTGAGGAATTTTGCGGTGAGCAAACTCCCAGCGCTCCTCTTAGAAGGCCTGCACCCTTTTGGCAGGTACCTGCTCAGCAAAATTACAAGGAGAGAGACATGCAGAGAACTTTCTGCCATTTGAAGAAAATCTGCCGCTTGTCACAGTTTCTGCACATGATAGAAAAGAGGTGGTCAGACTATTGGCTGCGGGCCACATATGGCTCACTGTGTTCTTTAATCTGGCCTCCCAAGCACTGAAATGATGAAGCCTCCGGTAAATTTGTTATTTTAACTTCCCCACTTTCCTGCTACAATTAGTTATATAAAATACCATCCGTCCAACCATTTTCTATTCCTATTTGCCTGTTCGGCGTTGCGGGGGACTGGACCCAATGCCAGCTGGGTTTGGGCAAAAGATGGACTCCACCCTGGTCAGTGGGACAGCGGTTACTAAAGTGGACATTTATTCGAATGTTGTTTTCTCTTATATTCATTAATCTTAATGTCACAGTTGTGCGTCAACCACGACAATGGACCCTCATGTGTGTTGCCATCCACTGCCGGTGTTTTTTTTCATGCCTAAAGACTAATAAAGACATTTGAGAAAAAAAAAATCCTGATGTGTGTTATCATTATTTGTGCATGAAAGGGTTAAATTTTCTTAATTTTTAAAGTCCGGGATCAAATATTTGCAAAGGCTCATCGGGCCTTGTAATTGGGTCAATGTGGATAAGCTCAAAAAAGTAGTATTATAATCGAAAATATCAGTAATGTTATTTGTCTGTTTTCACAACAGATTCCTGAGTTTTATTGACTTTTTTTAATGTATGTATATATATTAATTCATTCATTCATTCATCTTCCGAACCGCTTGATCCTCACTAGGGTCGCGGGGGGTGCTGGAGCCTATCCCAGCTGTCTCCGGGCAGTAGGCGGGGGACACCCTGAATCGGTCGCCAGCCAATCACAGGGCACACAGAAACGAACAACGATCCACGCCACACTCACACCTAGGGAGGATTTAGAGTGTTCAATCAGCCTACCATGCATGTTTTTGGAATGTGGGAGGAAACCGGAGCACCCGGAGGAAACCCACGCAAGCCCGGGGAGAACATGCAAACTCCACACAGGGAGGCCTCTGCACTGTGAAGCCGACGTGCTAACCACTGGACTACCGGGCAGCCCTATATATATTAATATATATATATATATATATATATATATATATATATATATATATATATATATATATATATATATATATATATATATATATATATATATATATATATATATATATATATATATATATATGTGTGTGTGTGTGTGTGTGTGTGTGTATGTAGGAATCGTGTTATATTATCTGTCGACATGTTCCTCAATTGTGTTAGTATGCATTGCTTCTAAAACCGTGACTATCGATGCGATCTGTCAACATGTCAATATCTTTTTGCATTGTTGGCATTATGCTAAGCAGACTTTCCCAAGGCAACGTTGTGTGAGTGCTTTAAATACACAATGTGTAATTTTTTAAATTCTTCTCTTGCTTTGTTTTTCTTGAGTTGGACAGTAAGCTTATCTTGAAGCCGCTTTTTTGATGGATTGTTCACTATTCATCAAAGTGCTTCTTATTGTGTTGTGAGTTGAAGTGACTTCACAGCCACCATACAGTGATCATAACTCAAGTTTCCTCTCGCAAGTCAAAGCGAAAAAAATGTTAAATACTGTACACCCGGCCACAGCTGTATTAGGCCATCAGTGTGGTTCCACATGAATCCAAAAGTATTGCACAAGGTCACATGCAAGTTGACGATGTGAGGAGAAAAGGTGGAGGAAATTAGGTGTGTCGAAAGACAACAAAGGTTGGTGCAGGAAGGGTGTTTAGATGTAGAGTGACGACGCGACATACTGGGGAGTCGGGGGTGGGGGGACGACACTCTTGCAGCAGGCCTCCGGCTACATGTCGCATTAATTGGCGCCTCCACAGAGCCTGCAGACTCCACACAGTAGCGAAGGCTTGCATCAAAGACACCGCACACTGAACTTTATGAAATTTTTATTCAATGTGTTCACTTCTCTTCCTTTTTTCCTGTCTTTCTTCCTATTCCCTACCTTGCCCCCCTTCTCCATTTTTAGCTCCGCCACCAAACAGACAAGAAAGACTTCTCGCTGCTATGTTTTTCGGCTCCACTTCCTTCCTGCCCAGGAGCATTGGAGTATCTCGTTAGTTCTCTCACAGCTAACGTCTTCCCTCTATCTGCCGAGAGCAAAACTAGAAAGGGGGGCTACATCAAGAAGTTCGGCGGGTGAGGCTCTCTGCAGTGCTAGGTGAGAAAGTGTAATATCATTTAGCAAAGATAATTGCATAGAATAGAACAGAGATGAGAGGGTTTCCTCTCCCCATAGACAACACACATCAAAGGGCTTAAGTTGCATCATATGTTTAGCACAACTGGGTGCAACAAATACAATCAAGGCAACACATTTGTCAGTGTGACAGCACTGCCCTGAGCACTACTGTTTTGTCTGATGCACTCAGGTCTGGAAGGCTGAATTTTTATGATTTTGACTTCATATAATGTCGCAGTGGATTTGAAATAAAACAATCAAGGTGTGACTAAAGGCTTAAAAATTACGCAAGATGTCAGGAATTGCAGCCATTTCTAGGGACTTGAGCTAAAAGTACATCAGTAGTGGAGGGAGAGAGAGAGAGAGAGAGAGAGAGAGAGAGAGAGAGAGAGAGAGAGAGAGAGAGAGAGAGAGAGAGAGATGTATGGAGTTTGTGTGTTTACTCCGGTTTCCTCCCACATTCCCAAAAACATGTGTGGTAGGTTAAATAAACACTCCGGATCAGGGGTGCCACACTGATTTTTGTCGCGGGCCACATTATAGTTCTGGTTGAGTGTCCACCCTGAAAATGCTTTCTCGGGCCCTCACATTTACTCTCTGCTTGTGCCCTTTTAAATGAAAGGTGTGCTCGGCTGGAATGAGATTGGGCAACACACTTAGCCATTGGAGAATATTAAAGTTCTTGTTTTTTAACAGGAAAATAAGTGCACGACTTTCAGATCATTTTCCCAATTATCCTATCATATGTGCACACACAATCAGCAATCGAGGGAAACGTTGCTTGCACACATGTATAAGTCGACTACATCATATAATTTATGGGACTAGTTTCAATTACTGAAGTGACCTACTACATTTTTAGATTTAACCAAACTAGTCCAGGTGAATGAGACACACTGACTGGCCACACCATTATGAACATGTACAATCTATTGAATATTGAATTGTCTCTTTACTACTATGCTAATGCTGAACAATCCGTTTATTATTGTCCTCGTAGTTTGCAGTGCTGCATCATGCTGATTGTCGATCGGCGATGGAGTCAAAAAATTACTGACACCACTCCCTATGATCAGTACAATTCTACACTCCTACTATCTACCCTGGCAGTACTGAAACACATTTTAGCAAATAAATTAATGCATCATGAATAGTCTCAATAAAACAAGGTTTAAATACGCTGCGATTTTTTTCTTTTTCAATTTTGAGGCAGAGGGGTCCTCCTTAAGTTGTGCAAATAGTCACACCGGTAGCAGAGTGTGATTAATATATTTAAAGGGTAATCAAAAAACACAAAACTGATCCACATTTGAATGGCAACTGGTAACTACTCAAGTCATTGAATAAACAAATCTGTACGGCTACTTCATCTGGGTTTATTGTGCAGTGTGCAGTGACTATAACCTCTTGATAGATTAGTTCATGATACAAGTCATTGGAAAACAATAGGGTATAGCAAAGCAAAAAAACAAAACAAAAAACACAGACGTTAAGACATACAGTATAACATTGACATCAGGTGATATTAAACTGAAAGACTTGTAACCATCTGCTGCCGCTTATAGGGAAGCACAAGACTGGCCTACTGTTTATTTTCAAACTTCCAGCACATTTGGCGGTCATGAAGTGTGAACGGGCAATCTAAGTGGTCCATATAACAAAACAAACCAAGAGTGAGAAACATTTTGATTTCCTGTATAAAACAAGTACAAGTGAAACAATTGTTATTCTGCAAGACCAATAACTGCATGGATGTTGTAGTCAGACTACTTCAGCAGTTGAGCACATTTAAGTGGGGTATCAACTGTCCACTGGCCTGGAAGAGTGGGGCGACACTGCCCTCCAGTGGCCAAAATACACGCGCAAGGATTCGACACATGAAAATAACCACGGGGGCTGCTAGTACGACGCACTTGCATTCAGTTGGTTGAGTGAACCATTAGCCCTGGGATTTTGGAACTGGGGAAAAAGACTAACTGGCACAATGACAGGGGAGAAATATTCAGAGAAAACATCTCGTATTTCTTTTGCAGAGCACACACACACACACACACACACACACACACACACACACACACACACACACACACACACACACACACACACACACACACACACACACACACACACACACACACACACACACACACACACACACACACACACACACACACACACACACACACACACACACACACACACACACACACACACACACACACACACACACACACACACACACACACACACACACACACACACACACACACACACACACACACACACATGTATTTAAAAAAAACATGAAAGGAAAAAGATCCTCCTCATACCTTTTCAGCAACTCTAAGTGTGAAATTCCCATACATTATTAATGTTTACTCTTCGGCGAAGTCAGGTTTGCTGGCAAGTTAGCCATCTACAGGTAGTACCCAACCCTTGTACCGACAGCAAGGAATGTGATTTGCAAATCAGAGGTTTGATGACACTATGCCATTCACTAGTGAACTGCTCTATTGGTTCGTCAATATTCAATAGGCTGCACTGGATCGAATGATATGAGACGACGACGCCAGCAATCAAACAATATGCTCCTCAAGTCTGCCGCGCGGTTTATTTCTGTCAGAATAAACCTCAAAAGTCATGGTTTAAAAACTCATGTGAAACTCGTTAGCCATCCACCATTCTCATGACCGTACAAGCGTGCTGCTGTGCCTTTTGAAGACATCCCCATCGTCCCTTTTGCCACTTTCCTCTTCCAGATTGTTCTTCTCCACACTTCAGTTATCCAGAAGGGAGCGTTGTAAAGCCTCCTGGATCATTGTGTGCTCATCTGTAGAGTAATCCTGCGCACAACACGATGAAGCATGTTATTTGGATTGGAGTCGACACGAGCACCGGCACGGTCAAAGCGACGACTTACGACAAAGGTATCATATGAAAAAGTGTGTCTAATCTTCAGGTGCTGGAAGAAGTCAGTACTCCGATAGTTTGGGTCCCCCCACGGCATGGAGGCACAGATGGGGCAAACCTAGACGGACGCGAATGATAAATCACGTTTCAGCTGTGCCGAAGTTGCAGTTGGTGCGGCGGCGCGAAAAGGACTTCTCACCACTTGCCGTGCATCGCGGGCATGCTGGGTAGTGCAGTGCTCAACCAGGCCATCTTGATCGAGGTTCTGGCAGTTGCAGTAAGGGCAGGTAAAAGTGTAACGATTTGGCACTGGACTGTAAAGACACAAACAAGTGATTCGTTCTACAGTTTCCTTTTTTTGTAGTTTGGATCATAGTAACACCACTGAGCCACCACAAGATGAAAGAATTTCAGTAGTCTTGAGACGTGGTTATTTTTTTTTACTTTTACTTTGAACTGCAAGCATCATTTCATGGATATCTATTGAATGTTAATATTTTTTTTCGCTCTTTAAATAGGGAGCCGGAAAAACGTCTGAATGATGGTAATTTTATTTTAAAATATGATGGTTAACCTTCAGTAAGAGGTTACCACAATTATGAAAAAGTCACGCTAACTGGTCAATTTAAAGATTGAATAAGTTTCTTTTAAATAAACGTGTGCTTAGTAGGGCTGGGAAAATCACAAATAACATATAGATTTTTTTCCCATAATTAAACTAAGAAAATTGTATTGATTAAAGATAAAAAATGAAAAATTATCAAGAAAAAAAAAACTTTCAAACTGTCCAGGACTGCAAAATAGTTCTGTACTCCAAATTTACTCTTAGATGTTTGAAGTTTACATTACATTTAAAGGTACGGTACGGCAGTGTTTTTCAAACCCTGTGCCACGGCACACCAGATGTTGTCCGGTGTGTCGTGGGAAATTATACAATATGTATGCCTGTGCGGTCGATCGCCTGGAAGAATAATTATATAGTACTCTTCCATACCGGAAGGGAGCAGCAGCAGCTAGGAAATTGCCTTCTGCTTCGAGAGAAGCGAAGTCTCCGACATGAGGCAATACAATGACAATTCTAAATGATCGAATTTACTACAGCCTGCAAAAGACCCCGCAAGTGGTATATGAGACAGGACTGTTGTGTTATTTATTGACCTGATGATAGCAGGCTGGCTCTGGGCAGTGGTCCGAACTCCTTCTTCAATGTACTCCTGGTATTTTGGACAAGCACCCGTGTGGAGTCTCATCTGAGAAAGGCCGACCTAAAGAGGAAGACGACACAGCAACACTTGATTCTTGCATCATACTGGTTACCGCATTATTTACTCCCCACCTCATCTACACAGAAGTCTTACATTTAAAAAAATATGTAACTCGTGGGTCCCAGACAGCTAGAAAACGGTTACAGTTGTACTTGTCTGCATCCTCCCATTTCCTAAAAAGACAAACTGTTGATGTTGCTAAGAAGAGATGAGGAGATCAGTGATAAGTGGTGGTGTGGTCATATTTTATTCAAGTGTGATATTTCATTTGACTGACTTCTTGTGGATGCAGTTGTCATGGTCAACCTGAGTTTCTAAGGGACTCTGAAAAGTACTTGCAACATGAAAGTGTGTAGGTTTGTGTTTAAAATTAATTTCAAAAGGTAATTCTGAACAATACATGATCTTTTTGCTCTTAACTCAGGTCCATCAATATCTGGACATTGACACAATTTTCAGCATTCCAGCTCTGTCCAACACCACAATGGATTTGAAATGAAACAAGATGCGCTTCATAAGCAAACTCTGAGCATTAATTTGAGGCCTCCACCTTTTAAAGTGACCACAATCCATTGGACAATGAGCTTGTCAGCTGTTCCAGTGTGCGTCATTCACTCTCTATTTCAGTTACGAGGAGCAGATACAAGGCCTGGAGTTTATTTCAACTAGGGTCTATTCATTGGGATTCTGGTGAGGTCATCAAGTCCAAAGAGCTGCCACAATCAATCAAGCATGCCATCAATGGACTGAGAATTTGAAAAATAAATAAAAAAATAAAAAAATCAGAGAAACCGAGAACATCATTAGTTGCGGCCAAATCAAAAGGTTGGTACATTCTTAAAGAAGAGAGAATGGATTGGTGAGCTCAGCAATACCAAAAGACCATGGAAAACAAGTGTGGTGGATGACAGAAAACTCCTTTCCCTCGACAGGAAAAAGCCCTTCACAACAGGTGGCTAGATCATGAACACTCCCCAGGAGGTAGGTGGAGGGGTGAGCGACGTATATCACCGTGAATATGATCAGCAACGTTGCTTTCACAATGAGCAATTTTAAATTGAGCACTAATACTGCCTCGAAAAGAAAGGACATATGAGTCAGGCGATTGGCTGCGAAGTAGGAGAAAGTGATGAAATCCTCATTTGGCGAATCAGCGTACAGGTGACGGCAACGTGATAGACCTTCGTTCTGTGAATCAGTCAGCTGACTGTGGGACGAGCTCACCTGGAGGAGTCGCTTGTCTCAGCGTTGATTTAATGCAATGCTTGAGTCCACGTCCCTAGCCTGAAAGTGAGTCAGGGTGGACAAGAACGACTTTTGCTCGGAATAATCCCATTGTGAAAAGGGTTGCCGTGAAGAGCAATTCAGCGAAAAAAATCTGTTCCACCGTTTCCACCGTGCACCCTCAGGATTCAAGCCGAAAACATTGCGACTCCACTATCCCTTCATTATTCAAACACAGAAGTGCTTCAAATCATATTTCAGTTACTATTTTGGTCTGTAACATGTCACAACCTAAAGAGAAACATGGCTAGTTAATTTCTCCAAGTCAAAGCGGCTGTTTGCAAATATCCTATATGGATTAAAAGCAAAGATAATCACGAGGCAGCTAAACATAGAGCCTTGTATTCCAATAGAAATGAAACCAACTGGAATGAATTTTCATTTGGGTTCCATTCTTCTAGATATGTCAGCTTTTATAGATTGATAGGATGCCTACATTTAAGTATTTGTAGCTAATAACATTTAGTGCATCAAGAGACAGTTAAGCACGCAGTCTCTGTTGCTAAAATGCTGAGCGGGTCGTGAGCACCTTTGTGAGTGGGAGCGAGCTTGATGCAAAGCAGTCCTTGATAAAGATTATAGAGCTAGTTAAGTTGGATGGTCGTTAACGTTGCAAAGCACACATCCAGACTTGGATATTTGTTTAATTTATACAGTAAGGATTTAAGCTGGCATGCGTTCTGACTTTTGTGTGTAGTCTGTGAGACTGATAGAGACCTGAAACACCTTCACTGTATGAACCGGTAGGAGCAAGGCCGTTTTTATTTTCTTACTTCAAAGCAGAGGCGCCACTGTCCACAGCACACTAGTAAGGCCAAATTGAAAGTCCTAATTCAAACAAAGCATACCTGCGCTCCACACCCTTTGCACGCTGCCACAGATGATTGGATCAGGGCCTCGAGCTCCACAGCTTTAGTACAATGGCCGAGCGCGGCCCGGCACACGGCACATGCGGGTTTCTGTGGACGCAAACATTTTTGCAAACAGCTCTGGCAGAACCTGGAGAGAAGGGAAAGAAAGTAGCGTAGTAGCGGTACTGCAGGGCATCCCTGACGTAAACAGAAGCATTGTGGGTAATGCAGTGTCATGTCTTGGCAACAGAGTCGAATAGTTTGGGCGCATTTCAAAATACATAATATGATGAAAACCTCCCGTTCATGGCAGCACAGTGCTAATAGACAAGCATCAAAAAAGGGAGCAGGTTTTGGCTGATGCATAGGGGCAATCATGTTTTGATGCTAACATTAGCACACACAGGTTAACGTGTGTGTTTTATGAAACCCAATGTCCTGTTCCAGATTGCAGCGTCTCCTCTGAATTACGGAGGCATTAGTCAGAGCTAATCAGAGCACTCAGAACATGCCATATTTGCCAAAAGACCTCAACACATGAACTAGTTGGTGAGAATATATACATTTCTTGTGCTGCATACAACAAAGAGGATGCAGAAAAGTGGTTAAGATTGAATGGCTGTCTGTGTCTTATGTGTTGTGTTGTATTATTTTGTTATTTTGACTTCAGCAGCTCCTATATTTTGTTCTTCTACTTCTTCCTTTCATAACTTTGCTGCTGTGAATTGGAATGTTTCCATTGTGAGACTAATAAAGGTTTTTGCACCTTATCTTATCTTAAAGATAGAATTACTGTACATTCCTCCTAATCTTTAAGGATTTTTTTTTCCAAGTGCATACCACATTTTGGTTGTGTAGCTCAATTTACCCCCTCTTTAGAGGACAACTTTATTTTTATTGTGGTATAGATACATACGAAATAAGTTTAAAGAAACTCTGAAATAATAATTGATAATAACAATTCATAATAATAATAATAAGAATATGACAAGTAAGACAAGAACAGGCACGGTGAGAAGCAAAGTAAATCAAACTATGTTGGGCGCTTTAGATTTCTTCTATTTCCGTGCATGTTATTCTGTGCGGGTTATGTGTGGATGGGAGGTGTTTGTGATGTATTTAATCATGTCTGTGCTTTATTTATGAGATTATAGATCTGCAGTGAGGTAGAAGTCACGTAATTGCGGAGACAGGTTTGTGGGTGAATGTGGACCAAGTTTTGTTAAAACAGAGAAGCAGCCGTCTATTCTGTTGATATGTCATCGTTTAACAGGTTTTTCCAGTGGGTAACGTTAAGCTGATTTCTTGTTTTCTGTTTGAGAGAGATTGTTTTCTTGGTGATAGCCAGTGGTGTGAACAATGTAGTTTTTGTGTCATGGTTAAATCACACGATTGATATATCTCTCAAGGTGCAAAGCTAAGAGGATAGGGTATTTCAAGTATTTCTTTTTTCATTAGGCGTAGAAAAAAAAGTAGTGTGTTTCCGGTAACCCGACCGATGTCGATCCCCCGTCCGCCTTTGTCTTAGGGCACCCTAGTCCAGGCCAGGCCACAACCACCACGGGCCGTCTAGGACGCAGGACGCAGAGGTAACGAGATGGCTGTAACACCCAGCCGCTGGGTACCCAACTCTCTGGCGGCGAGCGGGGGTTTCAATCAGCGGCGATTGCTCTCTGACTGCAAGGGAAGCTCGGCTTCCCCTAAAATGTCAAAGAATAAGTGATCAAATATATGAATGTAAATTTCATTGTGTGTACATGTCATTGCTAAATATCCGCTACAACGTGCTCAACTTTTGTTCCGAATCAGCTTCTTCTTACTGGTTACGACGCGACTCCCTTCTCATTCATCCCGCAGCTTCGCTGTGCTTTAAACGGTAGTGAGTTCAGGGTATGTTGTCCCAATGCGTTGAACGGAGACGAGTCATTGGATACAAGCTGGTTTTTGTCCCGCCCACGGACTCTCGTCGTGGGACTGGATGGCAGCGGGAGGGTACCGGACGCCAGGCTTTTCTGCATCAGATTGGATGATCTGTCTGAGCCTGTGTGCCAGTTCGATTGACATTGAAATGAGCCAGTCACCGAGCTTTTAGTGTAGGCATCCGTGCGAGCATTTTTTTCAACTCGCATTCTGTTCCGAGTTGAGCTGGAGACTTCTCCTAATCATTTTAGCGACACTCTTTGTTGTAAACAAACAACTAGCGACAAATTAATATTTTATTTCTGGTGGGTTTTATTGTAGTTCCTATAGTTGGTGGACACTAATTAAGTACCGGGAAAAGACGCCTTGTTGGTTTGACAGGGTCACAGATCATTTTCTTGAAAATGATCTGGACATCGACACAAAAAAGATTTTAAAGGAGGGAGGGAGAAAAAAAGATTTTAAACAAAACTTTGTCCGACCCAATGCTGAAATTTCATGTTGCTGGAAACACACTACTTATTTTTCTACGCCTAATGCTTCACCTCAATCTGAAAAACGACTTTCCGATGGACCATCCTCTCCAGCACCCCTGTATAGATCTTACCAGGAAGGCGGAGGAGTTTGAACCCCCTATCGTCTGAACACACCATCTGGTCATCCTTTTGCCACAGAGAAGCTTTTTAACCACCTTGGAAACTTCAACCACAGAGATAGGATAGCCCATATCAGAGCCCCCAGACTGTGCTTCCTCAAAGGAAGGCATGTATATTCTCCCCAAAGACTCACAAGGCCCTGAGTCAAGGTCAGCAGCACCCCATTTCTTTTGCCTATGACCTATTTGTCATGGGTGATGCCGCCAGGGGCACAAACGACCCCCAGACAATTTAGCTCCTAGGACCATTGGAACACACAAAACCCCTCCACCATGACAAGGTGACGGCTCAGGGAAGAGAGATTGTGATTATCAAGAAAACCATGGAAAATGGCTAGATATGAGATTTGAAATTAAACTCATATAATTTAGCTATTTTGTCATCATAATTGTATTTGTCAAAACAAATTGCTGCTTCCATTGTCTTTTCTCTCGAAACCATGTCAAAATGGCTTTTTTGAGTGTAAAAGGTTATCGACCCCTGGTTTCGAATATGACCCAAGTCTCAGAAGAGTATGCGGTGACAGTTTTATGATGATGGAGTGAGACTGATGAGGATACCTAAGGCACTTTATTATGACCCAATGCTTTGGACTAAAAATAAACATTTTAGGACCTGTTTCCTTAGTGCACGCTGACAAATAACGTTTCATCGTATATTGTGTCAGTCAAATTACAACTACAGTGCAATACAAACAATCGGATGTGGCACAGACTTGTAGTCTTTTGAATGGCTTGACGTCGTCTACACGGGATCAAAAAAGACTACAACTCCCATGTGAGGTCTGTTTGATGTAAACAAAGCTGCTACTGAGCAAACGAGCAGCGATTTTGCTAAATTACCAAAACGGCATAACACACAAACAATGGGCATAAGTTGACGTGTTCTAACTCTAGCCCAAAGAAATGTTCGAAAGACATGGCATGAAATTAGCTGCATCCCTCATTGTTTACACCGTAGGGTGTATAGGCGTGGGTATAAAAAAAACGAGGACGAAAGAAAAACGATCCACAGTCACGCACGTCCGTATTGTGCACAAAGGCCTTCAAATAGGTATCAAAGGTTCCATAAAAGTGTGGCCAAGCCGAGCCGATGCGACAATTCAATAACCGTATTAGGTCAAATCGGTTTCCTACCTAAGTCGACGCAATGCTAACGGCAGACGATGTCAAAGCGAATCGCTGTCATGTGGGGACAAAAGTACTTACGTGTGGCCGCATTGTGTTGTGACAGGACTGTCAAATATCTCCAGACAAACAGGACAGAGAAACTCGGACACGTCGCTGTTCGCGTCAGAGACATTTTTCTTGTGCTGCGCTGAGCTGAAAGCTCCGAGCATCGCCATTTCTTTTCTCTCCACTGTGTTCGGTTGACACCAAACACGTGATCCCGTCATATTCGCTCCTGGGCTCGGGCGGAGCCTACTGCCTACGTCATTAATTGCAATTGAATTGGGGTTTATATATTGTATAGTTATGTATGGACATAATCTGACATATAGCCCATCCACCCATTTTCTGAACCGCTCATATTAGATTATGATTCTATTCAAGATATCGCCAGATTTTTTTGATCGATTGTTCGTTTTGGTTTGCCTTTGTTATAGGTCTTTTATACCGTATTACAGTTCGACAATTCTATTCTTATATATTCTATTCAATACCTGTATATAAAATGACTATTTTTAAATTGGAAAATTAATTCGTATGAATCAATTTGTTTTCCATCTTTACTTTATTGTGCATCAGTTACAGCAATCGTCATATATCAATGCTTGACATATGTCAAATGTTTAATTTAAATGAAGAATACTATAGTGGCGACCCGGTGGGCCAGTGGTTAGCGCGTTGACCTCACAGTGCAGAGGTACCGGGTTCAATTCCGGCTCTGGCCTCCCTGTGTGGAGTTTGCATGTTCTCCCCGGGCCTGCGTGGGTTTTCTCTGGGTACTCTGGTGGCCTCCCACATTCCAAAAACATGCATGGCAGGCTGATTGAACACTAAATTGTCCTTAGGTGTGAGTGTGAGCGCGGATGGTTGTTCGGCTCTGTGTGCCCTGTGATTGCCTGGCAACCAGTTCAGGGTGTCCCCCACCTACTGCCCGAAGATGGCTGGGATAGGCTCCAGCGCCCACCGCGACCCATGTGAGGATAAAGTGGAATGGAAAATGGATGTATGGATGGATACTATAGTAGAAAAGTATAAACTTAAGTCGACTATATAATTGCCACTAAATATACATTTGTTTCAATGTTTGCAACCCTGTTCATACAAAAAATATTACACGAACAAACTTCATCAGTAAATCTCTGACTTTTGAGTGTTGGCCTGAGTAGTTGCGACATCAAGGAGCAAAGGAACACTTTAGATGACCAAGCAAAAGGACATTTAGACTTGAACGCTAGAGCTGGATCGTCTGTGCGTGTGTTGTAGCCAATGGCAGGTGTTCAATTAATATGTATTCTGTTACCGCTCATGCGAATGGAGTGACTGAAGTGCATAAGCAAATGTGTCATCCTTGATCAAATATGAGGGCATTACACTTTTCTATTCTATTCAATTCTATTATATTCTAGTATGCGCGGTGATATACAGACAAATATATCTGAAGAACTTTTTTATGTTTTTGAACAACAACAAAAATAACAATAACAATAACAACAACAATAATAATACATGATTCACACACTGAGCCAAGTGCTTTCCTTTTCTCCCTGAGTTTTCCTCCTCTCCCTCCGACCGCCTGAACAGTACGTGCTATGTGACGTTATTCAGTGGTGCGCATGCGTACTGAGATGATGGGAATTTCCAACAGTTGAGCAGGCTTCGCTGTCTTCGGCTAGCACTTGCCAAAGGTAAGATCGGCTGTTGGTGGTCTCTTTCGTTATGAAACGTTGCACGCGTCACCTGTGGCCGAATGGAGTGTGATCATACAAGTGTTGACATTTGCTGAGGCTATCCTTTTCGTGACTGTAAACAAAAAAGCTATTTATTTTGATTTGAAGATTACCCTAGTAGCTAACGCTAAGCGACTACGGTAAAATGGGCGTTCGCTGATTTTGCTCCTTTTGGAGGGGCCCTTGCCACACTTTACGTGGTCCTTTCGGGTTCGATCTAAATGTATGATGGCGTGCAGGACATTTAATCTTAATATGTCACGGTGGCAGAATGGATGCAGCAAATGGTATGGATTGCTGAGGCGTTGTACGCTAACTCTCGCTATTTAACGTCAGTTCGTGTTTGGTCGGTTTGGTGTGTGTGCGTGTGGACTGTAATAACCAGAATTCCAAACCTTTGGACGATTGCATTGTATTATTCAAACATAGATTGCATCCAAACTACCCCCTTTATTCAATCAAAGACACACTGGTGCTGGCCGTAACTGCTAAACATTATTTACAATCGTTACAAATAACATTCCCACTGGCGCAAGACGAGTGAAGGCCAAATATGCCGTTTTTTCCACTACCAAACTTCAAATGACCATGTAGACTTATGTGTTGACACGAAATATATTGGTTTCGAATTGACCATGTAGCCTGATGTGTTGACAGGAAACATATTGGTAAGGAGAATCATGTTATTGGTCACGCAGTTCTGTTATGCTGTTATCCCCGTAGACATCTTCTGGGAAGCAGCAGTGCATGCCTACAAGTTACCACTCACTTTTAAATGTACATGAATATCTTAGTATGTATTTTTCCCCAATTGCTTATCTAAGCACTTATCACAACAGTCCAAAAAATTGCAAGTTTCACTTTGTGTGTGTGTGTGTGTGTGTGTGTGTGTGTGTGTGTGTGTGTGTGTGTGTGTGTGTGTGTGTGTGTGTGTGTGTGTGTGTGTGTGTGTATCACTGAAATGTTGCCCTGTGTCATTACAGCTTGGCGCAGGTTCGGGCCGTTGACACCGTTGGGACTCTTGACTTGATGAGTCCCAGTGACCTTGGATCATTGCACAAGCAGATTGACAACAATGTTTCTTTAACGGACAGTAAAACAAAAGCCCATTCTGACCTAATCTAAAACAACATTGGCCTGTGTGTCACGACAGGCTTTGACCCACGATTAGAGATGCTCGTAAGAAGGCGTCCTTGCAGCCTGCAGCTGAGCTACAGCAATTGAAAGCACCATCTCTTGAGTAGAGGATGTGCTGCTGAGTCTTGTTTCCCTTCTACTTCCCCCACCACGTGATCAACACTGAGTGTGAGCTGCTGCACACAGTGAGTTTTGGTTGACCAACATGATGCTTCTATGTGACATCCTTGTGCAGATTATGAAAAGGGAGTGATGTGCTCTCAAAAAAGCGAACCAGCTGACTGTTAGTCTGCTGTATATAATGGATGCAAAGTTAAAAGAAGACCTGTTCCGGAGATATGTAGGGGCACTCGAGAGGCGCCTTCAAGATGGAGGGGAAAAATATGGAATGGCAAACTTGCATGAAGGGGACAACGGGAGGCACAAGGACAGCGAGGCCCTACTTTCGACAGCCACGGCACTCCTCGGGGCCTACCAGCCAGATCCAGGACAGCGTTTCCGCATGGTGCGCTTTTATGAAGTGGTTGAGGGTTCCCTTCGCTGCCAAAGAGGAGGAAACCTCAGAAGCCTGGAGAGAGCTTTCCACACTCTGGAAACCATATGCACCAATCTATTACTTTTCCCCTGGAAGAAAGAGTTCAGATGTATTAAGGTAATTCATAATGGTATCATGTAATTTTAAATGAGCATAGGTAACTGATTTCTAGAGTTGTCACAATGAACTAATTCACAGATCATCAAATTAACCATGAATTAATTTGATAGAAATTGTTTGCAGCTATTGTTTATCTTTAAACTGTCCAAACGATCTTATTTTAGCCACTCAGCATTAAATGGTCTCTGATTTCTGTAGACCTTCATGAAAGCAGACTCATGTGTTTCGTCAGATTAATTTGCAAATATCTGCTTCTGCTTTGGAAAACAATGGTCAACATTTTTTCCATTTTCTGACATATTGCAGAACAAATCTGTAACTTATTCAAAACCAATTTATGGGAAAAATAATAGTCAGTTTAATCTATTATGAAAATAACCGTAGTATATAACTTGTAATTGACATGGAGTGACCAGAAGTAGAGATCAAATTACAAGCAGGAGCCTTTCACATGTTTCAGTAACCAAGAATCGGCTCTCTGATGTAAAAATGTTGGTGAGTACACCACCACTCCCTCTCGTGTGATATTGGGCCGTTATATTCATTTAGCGCTCCCAAATAAACAACAACAGTCAGTAGTGGTTATAAAAATATTTAGCAATACATTTCAGTGCAAAAAAAGTTTGGGTCTGATATATTGTTGAAATACCCAATAGAATAATTGATTCAAAAAAATATTGAAATGTCCCCGGCAATTGTAATTCACGACATCTCCCTTTTTATTCTTTCTCCCTCTGTCAGACTTTCACCGGCCCCTATGTGTACCATCTGAAGTCTGCCATTTCTGATGCAGAGCTTCGATCTCTGATGCGCACGATCGGCTACACTTGTGACCACGACTCACAGTTTTATTTCCAGGAGCATTCGGGAGGTTCGGCTCATCTCCGGCAGTTGGCTTTTGAGCTCTTCCTCGCCCAGGCGGAGTGTCGTCTTCTGGGAGAGGTCGTGGCCCTGGCCCGCGGTTCGGCTTCAGAGTTGGAGGCCCTGGAACTCCGCAGGGGCTGCAGGGATGACGCAGCTGGCTGCGCCGAGGCGCTCCGCAGACGCGACAGCCTCGGAGCGGATATGGCTCGACTGTCTGTGCAGCCTCTGGATATCGAGAGGCCTCACACTCACCTCCTGAGGCGAGGTAGCCGACCGTCAAAGTCGGTTGACGTGACAGATGGGGCAGGTCACTGGCACGCAGCGGCTAGCAAACCGATCCTGAAAGCCTCATTGAGCTTGAGGAAAGAGCCTTTATTCGTGGACGCCGAGGAGGATATGAAGGATGAGATCATCAGGCCCAATACCTCGGTATCTCTATTCTCCGTGGCGGCACCCCCTTCCTACAGCCCCATTGCCGATTTCTTCCCCACACAGTTGCCTCCGCCGGCTGATGCGTACACATCCTACCACCTTTCGTCGCTGGATGAGATTGACTTGTACACAGAGAGGGGTGTGGGCGGCACCAGCGGGAGGCAGACACCCTCGCGGCCTCCTTCCAGAGAGCCGAGAGACGCGCGAGACGGGTGGCTGCTCAAATCCCACGGCAGCGTGAAGTGTCAGGGCTGTGGACTGGGCTGCTCCACGATGGCTTCCTGCCAGAGGTGCGACATGATCCTATGCTCCGCGTGTCACGACGTCGAGCCCTCCCCGTGCTGCAGCCTGCAGGACTACCACCCGAAATCCACGCGGCCGATCGACGGCTACGTTCCCGTCAAGGAGAAGCTCTCCGTCTACTCAAACACGCACTCCCACTCGCATCTGCACCCCCACCCCTTGGCACTGACCCACTCGCACACTCACTCCCACCCTCACCCCCACGTGGTGGACAAACCTTTGTTGTCCACCAAGCTGTTTCCAAGCAAGTCTGTTGCTTTGACGACGCCAAAAGGAGGCAGCAGCGAGCGCATAAGCATGGGAGGCTCGCGATGCGGTTTTTGCAACAAGCCGGGCGCATCCCACACCTGCGTCAACTGCTCCAAGGTGTCATGTGACTCCTGCATGGGCTTGTATGGCAACGACATGTGTACGCGGAAGAATCCCCAGCACATGTTTGTGCCCAACCATCAGCTCAATTTCAAATCCGGCACCATATCGCACATGGTGTACCGATGATCCAGGTAGAGCGAGGGTTTTACTTCTCCACGTTGTGTCCGAACCTTTAAAGAGCAGCATCTCTCCGCATTGTCGTTTATGCGCTACTGCCCACAGACTGACTGTGTTTTTGGACTCCCAAGTAGTACCGTACTTTTTCCCTCACTGTTGGTTGGGCCACATTGTCTGATTTCAGTTCTGGCCTTTTACCTACTATGTACTACTACAACAATTACATTTTGCCTTGCTACCTGCTCTTGACTAGTCATGTAATAATGTAGTGCTTACCCAATTTCTCCAACTTTATCCCCTAAAAGGAAAATCTGGAGTTAAAAAAGTTGAATTACGTCTCATTTAAAATGAAGTTCAGAATATCTACTTGTAAGCTAAACAAAAAAAAATCATCAAATATTATATATCTATATATGAGAGAGTATATTGTGTGTGTATGTGTCTCTGCTGAAACGACCTGATCTTGCAGCATGAAAAAAGCGACTTTTTTTCATTCTTGAAAAATACTGAGAAAAGCTACACTGGAAATTAGTAAAATAAAAGAATATATATTTTTGAATCTCAATTCTGTAGAACAATGTAGATTTAAAAAAAAATCTGCCATTAAGGCAAGGTAGGAAGTACTGTATCTCAAAAGGACTTATTGAGACAATGATCGATGCCATATTCTATTTATAGTCATGCCTTGTAAATGACCCTTGCCACGTCCCTCAATGGTTTCTAGCGGGCTGATGTGTTGATGCTGCTGTTGACTTGAGAGTTTGACTTTGTGAAATGTTGACTCCTTTCTTGTGAAGAGCTCATTTGCGTGTGTGTGCAAGTGTATTGGTGTGCGTGCGTGTGTGTGTGCGCACGCGCGCGTATGCTTTGAGCCCATTCAAGCCGCGTTTAAAATCTCAGAACTTCTGTGGTCCAGGATGCCGCAGCAGCCGCCCCGATGCCAGATCAGAGGTTCCCTGTCAAGTCTCAGGTGGAGTCACAGCAGGTGTCTGGGCCACAAATCAAATGCATGCAGATTTTCTTCAAGCATATATGAACCTTGTTGTTTTAGAGCATCTAATGTGAAAGTGTTCTGTCATGCTTTCTGTCTACCTCAAAGCGCTCCAGCCAGTGTGACTTTCCAGACTTGTAACCTCCTGAAATGTTGGATATGTTGTGTTTCCCCACATATCCCAAACAATCCGTCCAACAGGAGATCATTAAAAAAAGCAGTGCAAATTCCGAACCAACAATGTTATTGCATCTTCCCTGGAAAAGTGCATGAACAAACACCTGTAATTGTAATGCATTGCAGTATAATGCAACTGCAGAGGCTTTGTGATGCTTCAGGAGGCACGTGGTTGAAAGTTTTTAGAGCGGGGTTCGATGGATGTTAGCATCTATTATAGTTCAGAACATTGTGCACTTGAGAACAAACCACCACTGATCCCATGATAAGTTAAGTGTGACTAAAACCGTTCAGTGCATGCTATTTTTTGTTTTTGTTTTCATTGTAACGACTTGGAGGGCATGAAGGCTCTTATCAAATCCAAAACTGAAGAGATCACTTGTTTACTTTTGAAAGAGGTGATATGTAACCATGTATTTTTTTCCCCCCTCCGAGAAATCTGTATAACTGATATGCCGTCGACTAACACTACATATTATCCGTCACTTAATTTCTTCTGCTTGACACTGGAAAAAATGTCACTTGGGACATTTGGGTTTGTTTACAGTTAATGTAAAGGAAACTTCGGAGTGACGTCTTTCACTTCATGTGGAGTCTTCGTCACTGAGAGGCCACAGTTTGATATGCTGCTGAGATGGCAACATACCCATACTAATGTGAAATATCGTTTTTGTATAAGTGGGTTAAACCTGCCTGACTTGTCACCCGTGTCCCTCGTCCAGATAAAATAGTCCACATTATTAACATCTGAATAGGAATCTAAGCACATTATAGGATCACAAATGTGTTCGACTTGTAATGGTTGTGAGCTCCTGCTTGTCATTGCAAGTGTGAGAAATTGTATTGGTATGTTTGTGCTCAGAAGCATCAGCTTGGGTTTGCTCTCGCACGAGGCGATGCCAATGAACTGATTTCCTTCCACAAGACCGTTTGGTCATACATTGAGAGTTAAGTTTGCACATTTAATGCAGTGCTTTCAGTGTTTAATGCAGTTTATATGTTGATTTATATGTTTATGGTGGCACCTCAAATTGGCCAATATGTTCTGTTAAGTTGGTCAACTGTCATTGCCTTAAATTCATGTCTGCCATTTCCATAAAGTAATTTCTGCCTGTTCTGTACTTCAACGGGACCTCCCGCTAGTGTATATTCATCAGCACGATCTTTCTGCAAAGGCTGTCAATGGGCGTTGACATGACAGAGAAGTCAGGTGTGATTTACGAAGTCTTTGTTTACCATTGTTTGGTTTTAGGGCATGTTTGATTGAACACACTTTGTTTTGACTTCTTGCTTTTAAAAAAAACACGTTTTCTGTTGTTCTGCCTCACCTGTGGTCTTTTGAAATTAATTTGAGAACAAATCTCCAATTATCGTTAAGTGGGGCAAACATTTTCACACTGTCTCCAGTCACCTTATATGCGCAATCATTTAAAAAAAAAATCTTTAGATCTTCAAACGTGTGTATACACACACACATTTAGTCGTCCAACTCTTGTCATTGTGAGTCATACCAGCAGCAGAGGTGACTTTTAAAAGTATTGCAAACATGATATTGCCAAAAGAAGAACCAACGATAAGAGGGTCAAATCTTGTGGTCGGCCCTGGATGTCTTGTCATTGTTCCCTTCAGTAAATTAAATGGTTTTACTAAAGTATAGACATGTCTGAGGAATTTAACCTTTTTCACAGAGAACCAATCAACATCCCTAAGCGCCCTGATTCTGAACAGCAAGACTGATCACTTAGGTCTCTAAAGGGCTAAACAGTTTTCAGGGCTGGATGTTTTGAAAAGATCTTTTATCACAAGATGGGAATTGCTGATAATGGTGTGGAACATTGCATTGGGCTTTCTGAACGCTGTTGGTTGGAGGTCCAGAACTCCCTTTACCTCTGTGTGTGGTTGACTTCAAGACAAGTGTGATCTAGCACTCACAACCGCCCCCCTCTTCTCCCATCCACTTTGACGCTGGAGACCATTGCACAATCTCTGGGCAAAGGTGATGGACATTCTACGATCAATGTGTGGCCAGGCTTGGGGATGGAAAGGGGAAATAGCCAAAATTGTTAACTGGTGAAAAGATATATGTAAATGACAAAAAACAAATGTAAATGATATTTTACAAGATAATTTAAGGAATAAAACCCTGGGAAAAATGTTACTTGTTTCTCTGTTTTTCTTCGCTTGAATGAAATGTATGCAGGGAAACAGTTTTATTTAATTCGCTCATTTTAGATTATGCCACTTCAGTTTTGAGAATACACGGGGCCATTATTCGGCATGACTGTACCTTTTCTTTAACACCATCAGATGGCGCTAAGTACTCAAGACTCAGACACCCTGAAACGCAGCAGGCCTACATCGAGTATTGTACTTATTTTGACGTGTGCCCGAACATGTTCACAAATATTTAGATGTCAACAATAGCAGTAGTAAATTTTTTTTAAAGCCACTCAACGCTATCAATCAATTATTACATGTGTGAGTAAACTCATTCTCGTAAATACAGTCAAAGACAAGGTCCATCTGTAGAGTGGACAGATATCTCACTGCATTAACATCCATCTATCCATCCATTTTCTGAACTGCTTTCACGGGGGCCTATCCCAGCCGTCTTTTTCTACCAATCGTAGGGCACACAGAGCCGAATGACCATCTGCGCTCACACTCACACCTAGGGACAATTTAGTCTGTTCCATTAACCCGCCATGCATGTTTTTGTAATGTGGAAAGAAACCGGAGTACCTGGAGGCACGGTTTTTGAACATGCAAACTCCACACAAGAAAGCTGAAGCCGGAATCCAACCCCGCACTGCGAGGTGGACGCGCTAACCAGTCAACCACTCTGCCACTTATTGCATAAACAATTTGAGTGAATTAGAGTCCAAGCGACATTGAGCAAAATTGCTAACTGAAGTGATTCCTCATTGGCTGTGTGACGGATTTGCACGGCAGGTCTCTACCACAAGATGTTCATTTTGAAATTGGCAGCTGCTCAGGATAAACACGCAGATGCTTGTTTTAAGATCACGGTGTCCAAGCAAGTTAGATCCGTAAATATACATGATATACCAAAAACTAGGTCACGAGCTGAACCTTTGTCTGCCGCCAACAGAATATTTACCTCTGCCAAGTCAGCTTTATATCCATATATATATATATATATATATATATATATTACAAATTTACTCTGAGGGTCATAAAAAGATATTGTTGGTGGAAATGCATCATGGTAAAACATTTGTATACTTATCACACACACACACACACACACACACACACACACACACACACACACACACACACACACACACACACACACACACACACACACACACACACACACACACACACACACACACACACACACACACACACACACACACACACACACACACACACAATGTTAGTTGGGGTCTGATGCAGCTATAATTATCTGCAAGGAGGGACTCAAAGAGATGAACATAAGAATGACTGCTGCAATGATGGAAATGCTGCGTGAGTGCCAGTCTGAATACCCTGCATCATCCTCTCCTCAGGGTCGAGTTGCAACTGTGCTGACAAACAGCCCGGAGGGAGGCTGAGCCGTCCATCGGAAGGGGACAAAAATACTGTAGAGCTGGAAAAGGATATAATAACTGGTGGCACATTACTTGGACTTTTAATGAACACACTACCTCAACCATCATATTCTCATTAAGCCACAGTGCAGATTTTTTATAAATGAGGAATGCCACACATAATAAAAAATCATCAATCAAGAGTCTTAACAAACACCCCACCATCATAATTATGTTTGCGAGGTTCTTTCATCAAACCGGTTTATGTTTATTGAGTGAGTATTGGTATGGTATTAAATAATAGGACATGCAATCTTTACAGAATATCACACATTGGTTGTAGGCTTATGAATCCGGGGGACTTTCATGCACAGTATCGATAAATGGATAAGTCATGCATTCGCAAAGCATGTCTCTTTCTCTCTCTCTTGATTGCTCTTGCTCACCTGCTCTCTCACACTCTCTCCTCTTCCTCCCCTCCAAGTGCGGAGCTAAGTCGTGGCCGGGGCCACCCCTTGTCAATCACTGCGATTGGCTGGCAACCAGTTTAGGGTGTACTCCGCCAACTGCCCGAAGACAGCTGGGATGGAATCAAGCACGCCCGCGACCCGCGTCAAAATAAGCCGATTAGAAAATGGATGGATGGATGATTGCAATTTTATGACATTGAGCGATGTGAAGCTTAAGCGTCCCAGTCATTTTGTTACCATGCAGTGGAAAGTAGTTGGTATGGCTGGCTCCTATGTTCTTTTGAAGCTAAATAAGACCATGTCCAAGCTCTATGAACAAAATACGACAAACTTTATTACTGTGCAAGTACTGATATGCCCGCGAGACTGCTCATTGCTTCACTGCTGAAGCGACAGAGTTCAGAAAGTAGTTAAACATGTGATTGTACCTTCTTGCTGGCCCCTTTTTTTATGTCATCTTCCGACCTTGTACATGAGCAGAAAGCGGAATTGAAGTGTTTCCTCCTCTAAGGCACAACAACTGGCGGTCCCACATTGTTAAAGTCTGTACTGTAACTATCATAGAAAGTGGACTCGCACAAACAGTTTCCATGGAAATGAAGCCGTCATTTATCTATTTTTGTCACGATTCGGCCAAGCCGAATTGGGTTTGGATCCCAAAAGTGCAGATGACAACAAGGTCTCCGTAGCAAAAATGTTTTAATACAAAAAATTTGCACCGACAAAGTTGTAACATAAAGCGCTGGTCAAAACAAGGACCAGGAAGCACAAAAACGAAATAACAAAAAGCGCTTGCACAAAAGGCAAGAGAGAAAAACAAGGACCGAGAATACAAACGAAAAAGCAATGGATCAACTACACGCAAGAAAAAGTCAAATCACAAAACAAAGCCATACTTAGAAAATGGTACAGAGAGTTCAAAAACCGAAAGCGACGAGACTGATAGCAAAACGGGTCTGTGAGCATGGAAACAACAAGGCTCCGACAACAGGTGAACCGCATGAGCATCCTTAAATATAGAGACCCCTAATGAATAGATTGGCAGCAGGTGTGCACCAGAAGTCCGCTTATGCCACCTGCTGGCCAGACCTAAAACAGAACCGTGACAATTTTCATATTTAGCTTAAAAGACTCATTGCGGATAGATGTACTTTGACTATAGCGTGACCTCGCTTTGAACCTTATGATGTGACCTCCACTTGAACCTTATGGTATGACCTCGACTTGAACTGTCTTAGCGACGGAAAATAATGCTAACACCTTTTGCAGACATAGACCATACAACGCTGTACATGCATCTCTTAGCTGGCCTGCGGTTTCACACCTACAGTCTTGTTCCAACCGGAAGCAAAAGTCCTGCAAACAATTATGGTATTCGTAAATGTCAGTATAAAGACAGCTCCTGGGAAAGCCAAAATGTTGTAACAGTTAGTAAAAGCACTGCAACTATGCCTTTCGAAAAATAACATATTTTTGGAATATTACTGAGAAATAACAGGAGGAAAGAGCATCAGAGCGGTCATCCAGAAACCGAAAGGGAGATATCCATTGGGAGTTACGCCCTGCTTAGAAAATATAAGACTTGTCTAGTGATGTTGCTATTATGCATTTGTGCCTTGACCACAACAATTGCTTGTATCAAACTTGTGCCCTGAACGTTCAGATAAAACTTATTGCAAGAACTTCCCAAATTCCAGCCTCTGATTTCACACCTCACCTCAGCCCGAATTAAAATGAGCACGTGGAGGACCTGGAGGACGAAGAGGACGGTGAAAGGATCCCGCCGTGACCACAACATCCTCTCCCGCCCCGCCTCCAACAGAAACAAAACGCTGGTTTCGCTGTACCGAAATTGACGCACCTATTTCACGCAAAGCCTCTTGGGGCATTGGCATAAGGGATAAAAGCTGACGCTGCCAAATACGACAAACTCAAGTGTTTTTTGAATTCATTGTAGAGCCCTGAAGGGCATAAATCTGATGGAAATGACACAGGTTAGCGAGTGCAATGTCAAGACACCAAGAAGTACAACCCTCATCCTCAGGTATGTACATTGTTCTGATAATTTCCCGACATCAATTGTGCTTGTCATTTCTTTTGTGGTAATAGAATTGAACATTTCATATTTATCATAATCCTGATCCTGACTTTCCGACGAAGATTAGGGAGAGAACGTGAGTCTTTAATCTCTTATTATTTATTAAATCTCTTATTCAAACACCCCAGGATAATCTGTTAGGATTGATCCTTCACTTCATCTGGCCTTCATTGGCTTTGGTCAGAATGGTGGAACCAGACTCAAAATTAACCAGGGAAATTCAAAGAAAGTAACATACAGCCCCTCTCAGGCTTTCAAATAAATATGATAAAATACAAAACATCTTTATTTATACAAGATGCGTACCCATGAAAATGTCAATTGTGACTTTGATTAAAAAGCTATTTATTTCAAATTACAACCACACATTATTCAGTTTATGGAAGACCATTCACCAGAGTTTCAGCTATTTCTGTCAATTTTTAGTCAATTTATGGCTTTCCCAAGATGTGTTCCAAATGTCCACATTACAGAACCATTCACACATTGTTACTCGCTTTTCCTTGTCAGCATCAGTTAGTTTTTGCTTTATTTGGATCTTGTATGGGTATAGGTGCAGATCAGACGTTAAAACACGCCGCAGTGACTCCCTTGTCATTCCGAGTTCTTGGCAGCAATGAAAAACTGCAGCAATGTTTTCTTCTGTCCTTGCACTCTTTTTCCTGCCTGAATAAGTTCCCCCTGTGGCTTTAGAACATAAGTTCACTACAGTCCCATGCTCTCTGAACTTTGTAACCCAACTAACAATCGTTGATTTTGGTGGAAAGTTGCGACAATGGAAACGTTTTCGAAACTTAATCCGTACACTCTGGTATGATTTTGTCGCAAAATAGATCTCCAGGGAGAATATCTTCTGCTGATTTGTCCAAGACATTTTTGGGGCAACTATAGCTGAAAACGATCATCCATAGGTTCACCTTTCACGTCCTGCAACAGAAAAGACATTCGTTAAAAAATTGATTTTTCATCGAATAAAATATGGGTACGCATCTTTTTGGGTCACCCTGTATAAGCACTTTCACAACAGCTGCAGCTGTAACAAAGTACTTGACAGAACAGTTTCCAGAAAATCACAAAATATGTTAATATAACACCGTGCATAAGACACGGACATGCGATCCGAAACATATTCAGCATATGCCTTGTTTGAAGCAGTGATAGATGAAAGAGGAGAGAATGAAAGTGTCCTTTCACAGTGGATCAAAGATGTCATGCTCAAAACGTGCATGACATCCCACACGTCCGCGACAAGCTAAGTTTTAAAGTAAATGAGAAGCTGTGGCATCCATTGACAAAAAAAAAAAAGATTGGTTCACTTCTCCCGTGCCATGTAAATCCATTTCAGTTGCCAGCGCCGACTCTCAATTCCAAATAGGCGTCCGCGCTCCACTCCGAGGCTCCTCTCTACTCAGCTCCAGCAGCAATCCATCCAGCCGGACTAATGCAGACTGTCCAACAGTGTTGACATCTCCGCTGAACAAAACAGGGCGGTGAAAAATGCTGCCCATTACAGGCGCAAAAAAAACAAAAAACAAAAGCGCTGCAGGGCTGTCAAATAGCGCCAAAATTCCCCCCATCGAAATCAGTGCTGGTACATGCGTGCTGCCGACAAACCAGATTCTTCTCCTTGGACAAATGTCGTGGCCAAAATGCTGACAGTGCACAACACGTCCATACGAAGGACAGCAAACACCGTATGACAAAACAAAAGACCAAAACAACAAAAGAGCAGAGCTCTTGAAGAGCTTTTGGAGACGGCTGCCAACTACGGCGCCATCTTTCATTTTATTTTATTTTTTAACATGCATTCGAAACTAAGTTGAGTCAATTCTTCCTGCATTGCCTTATTTTTCTTCCGTTTTCAGTCGTAATAAAAAAATTCCATCATTTTTTCGACCAATCTTCATGTCAGCTGATGAGCATTTTGAGTGTATGGATTGTATCCAGGGCAGCACTCGTTAGCATGTCTGCCTCGCACTTCTAAGATTTATGTTGGGTTTTCTCCCTCCCACAAAAAAAAAAAAAGTAAAATCATGTTATGTTGACTCAAGATGCTGAACGATCCATAAAGCTATGAATGTGAGTGTAAATGGTCATTTACACAAATGACTTTTTTGTCTTCATGCGCCCTGCAATTGGCTGGTGACCAGTTCAGAGTCAACCCTGCCTCTTGTTTCACGTCCAAGCTCCAGTTTACCTGTGGCTCAAATGAGGACAACTGCTATAGAAAATGCATTGATAACTTGTATGCCTCGTGCTCTCCGAGGTAGAAATTATTTTTAAAAAAACATCTTTGAATCACTTTTTTTTGTATACGTTCTGTTTTATTCATCACTATTGACAAGGCCGACTACATTTGAACAGCATTACACACAAGAGTATTCATGGTGTTAAGGTGAGTAGTAAAATGGTAGTTAAATGGAGAAACTTTCAGCTGTGACAGTATTAAAAAAAAGAAGAAACCAAAAAAAGAGCCCTGTCTCAATGAAAACTGAGGTCGTAGACAGTCATTACATGTTATTTGTCAACTTCCTACTTGCAATTTCGAGACAGTTTTCATCAGATCCCTTTAATGCTCTGCAGGTGCAATCTTCTTTGCTTTTCACTCATATAGTTTATGACAGTGTTTAGGTGCAGATACATGCAAATGGTGGTGTTATGATGCCCTCACCAAGCTGTGGCTGTATTATATATTGTAGAGGGGCTTGCATTGTACCTGGTAGCGATTAATGAAAACCATTAATCGCTACCAGGTACTTTTCCAATTTCCTAAACAGGTCTTTGTACCACAGAAAAAGAATAAAATAAGTCATCAATCACCGTGCAATGATAATGGTTGATGTATTTTTACCTGCTAACAAAGTCTACTTAAACATGCAGTTGTTTTGACATGCCGCTTGGTAATTTGCTCGTCACTGAGAAGCTGTTCAAAAGTGATATCACGATTGCTGATTTGATCAACAGCGGACTGCAATGCAGATGTGAAGTCCTTCACACCCTCCAATTGGGGTTAAGTACCCGTTTGTCTGTTGCAGTCTGTTTCTGCAAGTAGAAGTGCGCTTACTACTGTTTCTCTCCATTGGTTTGGCTCATTTTTTAAAACAGAAATGACATTCTCAAAATAAAACGGACACATCCCCAAACCTCCCTGCAATCACTCAGACCAGAATATCATTTGTCATTGATTTCATCACATTGCAAGTGTCTTAGTGTAGGTCTCAGTTGTCTCAGTACATCTTTGCAAATGGTTATGTACACATAGCCTAAAGTTAGCACAATCAGCACACATTTAGCACCTTTCCAAATAAATAGATTTTGCAGATCTCAACCTATTGGTTAATTATCAGTCCAATGGCTGTTCATGTCAGCACAATTTCAATGTCTAAGTCACATATGCACAATAGTCTGTTCAATTGTCAAAATTAGTCAAGAACACAATATCATAAACATCATATATTAATTCTTTGGATTGTTTCTGATAAATTCATGACAGTAATTGACATTCAGGGCACATTAGAACGTGACGAATGAAGGACTTTTCCACATCTCAGATGACCAATCAATTTGTTTATCATTTCCTGACAGGTGCTGTCTATGATTGTGAATGCTGCCATACATGTCTATAGAGCTTGGCCAGGGGCAGCACTGTTTGCAGTATGAACATGAAGGTACCTCATCAAGTCAATGAACAAGGGAAATTTCTCGCTCATGGAAGAGGAAAAGAAGGAGGAGAAAGAAGAAGAGGAGCAAGAATATGAGGTGGTGTACTAGGGGGAAGGAGCACAAAGACACCATGCTGTTACGTATGAAATCCGGCCCACAATTAGAAGCCATGTTGTCCATCAACTGCCTCTGCCATCACCTAACAATGGCAGAGGCAGTTCGCTGAGTGCAGCCTAACGTGCTTCACTGTACAGTCCCCTCCATCATCCAAACATTCTGCAGGGAAAAGAGGTCTGTAGTCAATGATTGACTTACAGAATTATGTAGGACACATTGCAGGATACAGTTCTATGCATATTGGAAAGCAAGACGTGGACAGTAGAAACTATTCATTCTGTGTGTGTGTGTGTGTGTGTGTGTGTGTGTGTGTGTGTGTGTGTGTGTGTGTGTGTGTGTGTGTGGGCCTGCAATACTGTTATACAGTATCTTGACTCAATGTGATGTTACAGCAGTGATTTTCTATCAGGGCCTTCACTGTCTTTTGTCTTCATTTCATTGTGTAAGGCCTTGGCTGCGTGGCTTCCAGTCCTTTGTGGGTACATTTTTGGGGGGTCAAATCAGATTTCAGCTTTGATGTGTTGCCATGCACATATTTCATCGAACGCGTCGACACACACACACACACACACACACACACACACACACACACACACACACACACACACACACACACACAAAGTAACATGCTCTCTAGTGAGCCATTGTTATATGGAGTTTTTTTTTTTTTGGGGTACATATTGTGAAGTCCCAAATATGTCCCCCTCCCAAATATGCACCAAATGATAAGCATTGCAAAGATCTATTTTGTGAAAAAGGTGGTTTGTTTGAGGGGATCAAAGGAGAAGTCCATTAGAGGGAGCAGATGCCTGCCTATTTGAGAGACTGTCCATGTTTTTATTTTAAGTCTTGTGTTTATTATCTTACTTTATGTTAACTGTTTTGTTAAGCTTTTTTTTTACAGCTGCAGATGTTGTGAAAGTGCTTTATAAATCAGGATGTCTTGTCTTGTATTGTATTTGTAATGGTGATGGCCGTAATGGTGTGATGAAGCTCCTTAGAAAGTCCACCAAAAAAATGCTGTCTTTTGTCCGGCATTATTCCACTACTTTCAGATGCCAAAAATCCCGAACTTGATAGCTTAGTCTGCAGCTGACGTAGAGCCCTGACGTAATGACATGAGCAATTTGCTGGAGCACTGTGTTAATAAAAGGCTGATCAAAGACTCTTTGCAAACGATTCTAATGTCTCTCACTGTGATTCCCACTACATATAGAAGCCGACTTCTGTGCTGAGCGTGTCCTTTCCTGAAGCAATTGAATAACCAAAGCCAACCTGGCGCTTTCGTCCCAGTACGCACTAGGTTGCTGCTCGAAAATAAAGGAACAGTTCAGGGGGACACTGCCACAAGCTCCGACCTTCCCGGAATAATGTTCGTGTGAATAAATGTTCGGTTCCCCGTAAAAAGGCAACGCAAGATCAGGTGAAACGCTCAATCCCTGATTGGAGGTTGGTAGTTGGGTTGGAGCATGTGGTGACATCTGTGGAGAAGCGCTGGGCGTCAACTGCACGGCCATTGAATTGACGGTGGTTCTGAATAGAGTCAGTAACTTGCCTGAGGTGGTGCTCGTGTCTCCTGAGCAGTGCTCCATGAGTGCGCTGGAGTTGGAAGATAGTGTCTGCATCTGCTGGGTCCATGACTGGTCAGAATTTACCGTCATGTAAGGAACAAAATTTGGACCCATAAGCAGACAGGACGGGCGGCCCGGCGATCCAGTGGTTAGCGGGTCGACCTCACAGTGCAGAGTTGCAGGGTTGGATTCCCAGCTCCGGCCTCCCTGTGTGGAGTTTGCATGTTCTCCCCATGCCTCCGTCGTGCTCCAGTTTCCTCCCACCTTCCAAAAACATGCATGGCAGGCTGATTGAACACTCCAAAATGTTCGGCTGTTGCTCGTCGTGGCGTGCATACATATGTGCGCGAGTGCATGGTTGTGTGTGTGTGTGTGTGTGTGCGTGTGTGTGTGTGTGTGTGTGTGTGTGTGCGTGCATGCGTGCGTGTGTGTGGCTCTTTGCAGTAACATAAAAATCTACATTTGACATTTTCTGCATAAAAGGAGAAGTGGTTTGGATAATGGATGACACTACTTTGTTAATTCAAGTTTTATCAAGGTTCAGACTGCTGACTTTGCCGAATTTAACACCCACAGATTTTAAAATCTTGCATTAGTTGTTTCAGCACATTCAGATCTTTACTCCACCTCATGACATGTACATCACTGAAATGTAGAAATGATATCTACAGTATTTTATGTCTGCATTTGATACGCCTGAACTAATGGGGGGTTAACTTTACCATGAAGGCTTGTGCGAAACTATTGCTCTCATACAATAAAAGATCCGCAGAAGGGCTTATCTAATATCTTTCTCAAAATCATGTTTGTGATAGAGTTCTTTTTTTTCAGCGCAAGCAGAGGTACAGAATAGAAAGAGAGAGAGAGAGAGAGAGAGAGAGAGAGAGAGAGAGAGAGAAATGCAATTTCCGACATACAGGAATTAAAAGTTGGGGCAAGGGATTTTAATTTGCATCCCATAAAAAAGAATACTCCAGCATACTAATCCACTGTTTAAGTGTGACGTGAAGGAAAGGCAACAAAATGAGGTGTCCACTGAAGGCAAATCTTGGGTCATAAAAAAGCAGCAGAAGTAAGCAGCAGAATCAAATCTGGAGGCATTTTGCTTCAAGTTTGAATTGATTTTTAGCTGTTGGTATGCTTGAAAGAGCTCAGTGGATTATTACACCTCGACCATTCCCTGCTTCATTAATGAGCCGGCGAAGTCAAATCTAGTGCAAATTCAAAGTATGGATTTTGGAGAAGCTGAAAGGGCCTCTTTTTGTAATCCTTGCCTAAATTCTGAAAGCATTGCTCTAAATTCCATTAACTCCCTGCCATGCTGTGTCAACACAGTAAATTATTTTGCAAGTGTCCTTCTTTGAAGTGGCAAAAACCTTTGCAATAATTTAGACTGCAATTGCTTGTATGAGTTGTCTTTAAGTAAGCAAAGTTTTTTTTTCTTTTTGATTGAAATTGTCAATCTGAAAATTTCAAATTGTAGCTCTCGGTGAGCCTGATTTGCATGTTTCAGTGGTGTGTGAGAAAACTAGTGTCCCCGGAGATAAGCTACATGCACACAAGCAAACACCACATAAAAAGGTCAACGCTGAGATTGGAAACCCAGAATCTCTGACTTTGAAGTAGACATGCTTGGAACGTGTTCCATTTTGTTTCTTTTAATCATAACCCTTTGAGTCCTTTAATTTTCAACTGTGGGCATGTGAAGCCCTTTGAGACACCTTTGTGACTCAGGGATCCACAAATAAATTTGACTTGACTGATTGAGACTCATTTATAGATACAATAAATGCCATAACTATACAGTTGAACTCAGGAGAGGTTCGGCGGTATGTTGGTTGGCAAAAATAAATGTTCTACAAACGGACGACAGAGTGTGTTTCTTTGTTAGTTTTATTTTAGAGGAGAAGGTAGACTTTCACATTTGAATATTTGGATACACACATGCTGCCAAATGATCACCTGTGATCTCAAAAAATCTTAATTCATTTTGTCTCTGCATCAGTGTAAAACTGCTGTCTTCTGACCACTTGCTTTATTACCTAATGGTTGCTGGTTTCCTGTCGTAGACCTTCTGTCACCCCTGTACATTTACTGTTGACTTTTGGTGGTAACTTGAAGTGAATTTAGACATGCTGGATTGATTGTCTGCATTGCTTCCGCTGCCTGTAGTTTATCAACTTGCTGCTCTCCCAGAGCACCCGTAATAGTTAATTCATGATTGTATCAAGTACTGACATAAATTGGTCACAATGCTTTTTGCAGGAACCATAGATTTAAGATCAATTTTAAAAGACAGATTACTGGATTTTAATCCATTCCTTTCATTTTTATTTTACACTTCCAATTGCTTACATTGCAGTCATGCTTGTATTTTGTGCTATTAACTGTGTTGTCAAGAGGCACCATTATGAATGAAGGAGCATTTTTTTCATCCTAATTAGGGCTTTCATGAACAACCGTTCAGAAAGTGCCCTTGCATTTCCAGTCAGCGGCACTCATTGTTTTTATTCAGAAGTTTGCATGGAGAATTTCTACTTGTTGAGTAGCTTTGAGCTCTCTCTCTCTCTCTCTCTCTCTCTGTGACTCTGAGGAGCAACAGGGAGGGGAGGGGCGAGTTTGGCTCACGAGACCCCTTCCGGTAATTTGAGACGGTCAATTGTCATTGCACCTTGACACTGCTAATGGAAGGATATCAGGTTTGTGTCATATCTGTAGCTCTCCGGGGGCCCTTGCTGGCGATGGGACCCCCAAGCAATTGCCTGCCATGCCTAATTGAAAGATACGCCTCTATGTGCGTGCGCCTCATCTACAGGCTGCTTTGAAGGAGCGTGTGTTTTTGCATTCACTTTTTAATAAATCCAACACAATCAATTGAATCAAAACATACCATGCCCATTACGGAAAGCTTAGGAGATGCTGCTGAGGAGCTGACCAAGTTGCCAAGCAACGCACTGCGCGCCTGGCGCATCCATTCTTCCCGTAGAGTTCTAACTTATGGCCCATTTTAACAATGACCGTCTTATTTGTGACCGTCGCTTCAACTGCAAGTCACAAGAAAAAAAGTCCACTAGTGCTAATCCTTTTTTGCTCACCATAATATGATCAAATGTCACCGTTCAGGCGTCGTTGAATAATAGGTGGGACACGTATACAGCCGTTTGGCGGTCAGTGGGACAGGTGTACCTACTGACGCCCACCGGCACAACAGCACAAATTGGTGGTTGACAGCCATCAGCTCACTGTCAATGAAATGACTCAAAACCTGCAATGTGATGCTTTGCCTTTGAGAGGCAGTAGACCTTACCACAGCCTCTGGACTGCGGAGGCCGAAAGACACGTAAGTGCTCCTGACAGATTGTCAGCGTCATGCCCTGATGTCCACTGTCTCCACCCAGTGTGTGTACCGCAGCCCCAGAAGTGCTTAGCATCGCGCCGTTTCTGACAGCACCTGAGAAAATACTGCCCAAAATGAACAACATAACAAAAAGTGGCGGGCGTAGCCACGGTGGAAAGAAGACACCAGAAAAAACAACACTAGTCAATATACCAAGGCACAAGACAGAAGGCACAGGGTTAATGACTGGAAAACAAATCTTAGCCAAAAATCAAAACAGTGGAGGAAAAATACTTCAGAAACAAACCGCAAGAAGAGTCTGGACAAATGGAAGTATGCAATTGAAATTATTCAACATCTCTTTTCTACTCGAAACACACAAACACAACCTCAAACCATATCAGGACAAAATAGACCATATGTTGGGAAAATTGTTTCTGGCATTTCAAAAATCTTTACACGAGCGTAAAAGATCCATCTCACTGGAACGTCACATTTGGATGCACTTCCTCGTCATGGTTATGCGCATCAGTGGTGTTTGCGTCTGCCCTTCAAATGGGGTAAAATCAGTAAAATCAGCCATTGCGATTGGTCTCGGGTTTGATTGGTCTCGTTCATCTATTTGCATATACTCATCCTGGAATGTGCACAATGAACTGTGCAGCAATTTTGCACATTAGAAAGACCTAAACCTGGATGTGAGAATGGCTTCCACATCTGTTTGCATGACCAATCGAGTTTGTCCCTGTTTTTGCTTGCACAAACCCTGAGTCAATCAGGCACTTTGCCTTGCAACCGGGGACTACCGGTAACTGTTATGCAGGGATGCCAACACACACACACACACACACACACACACACACACACACACACACACACACACACACACACACACACACACACACACACACACACACACGCACACTTACATGCACATGCACACACAAAGTGCATGTTATCTTTGAGAGGATACAATTACTGAGAAATGACACCATAAGTGGTGTGTACACTGTGTCAAGACAAAGACGGTGATTTATGCCCCAAGTAAGCCTTGTTTCCTTCACCCTTTCGCTTGAACATATCATGCATAATGTAATCATCGCGCCGCTTTGTTCGGGCTGCTAATGCATGAAGTCGCCACAGCAGGAACTTGACCATGGCAAATTAGAGTGACATAATATGAACATGTTCATTCATTCCACAGCACACCACAGGGTAAAACAGTTGGTTGGTTCCATGACCACACTGCACTGATTGTAATAACCAATACAAAGACAACAAAAGTAATGTTTTGTAATTGGTGATGTAACATGAGAATGATGCAAGCACTGCTGGGGAGCACACAAGCTACAAGTTTGCGTTCTCCTCGTCAAACATCAGAATTGAAAGTGTCAGAGAATTAAAGGAACAGTACATCTAGATACAAGCGGCACGGTGACCTGTGAGACAGTGTTGGGTTTCGACTGACTAGATGATGAAATGAGGCAATGAGAAATGATAGCCAAGGTAGTGAGGCAACAGAGGGAATGAAGTTTGAGGAATATGTCAGAAAACGAGGACGAATATAGAAATGAAGATCAATGAAATCCGGCAGCTGAAAGGTCTGATTGAGTCACACAAGCAGACTGCGAATCCGACACATCTGGTGGCAGTGAGCGAGATGAGCTGTGACAGCAGTGGAGGCACTGACTGAGAGAATGGGGGTAGTGGTGGGTGGCGGGGAGTAGGGGGGAACAAGTTGTTGGACAAGGAAAAAAAGACAGAAAGAGGGAGGGCTAACAAAGCTTAACCTTGTGGCGCTCTCTCCGGTCAGACTTGCAGCTGAGTCTTGAAGCGTGTCACCAGATAAATAAACATGTTACCAAGTCTGCTGCTTCACCTCAATGTCACCCACGACATGGGAAGTAAACAGGGCATAAAAACAGTTACCTGTGTATTTTACCCTAACTTTGATGATGGAAGACACAGGCGATGACAATATTCTTGGCAGGATAAGGAACAAGAAGGAAATTAATACATTTGAGAACATGCAGGATTTGGAATATGGAATTACCTATTTTAATAGCAGAATCCAAAACAGACATTTTTATCATAGCAAGGAATATCTATCACATTTTCTCAAATAAGTGGTGTGACTGCATATTTTCGGTTGAGTATCTAATCATCCTATCATCTCATCTTCACAAAAAGTAGTTAAAAAATAAAATAAAATGAAGTCGGTAAATCTTTAACCTATGGTGGCGCGTGACCTGCGTCACTGGAAGTTGTTAGTGCTCAGCAGTCTGCAATTGCAGCTTGTGATCACAGCTGTTTTTTAGCGTTATCAATATTCTCATTCAGAGTTTGTTTCGTGTACGATTCACCGAGGGCACTAGAGGGCCAAGGGAAGCACTTTAAAACGGTACGTGTGAGCTACGATAGTTAACAGGCTGCATCACGCCGTCCGTGTGTATGTGCCTGCGCAGTAACGGGGCGATCGCGGGCGGTTGGTTGATCAAAAAGTCGATCTTAGGTCCAAAACGTTTGGGCACCCCTGATCTACAATATCAAACTCCTTTTAATATTGTGGATTTTTAATCAAAATAATTGATTTATATAGCACTTCTTTTTGGACAATTAAAGATACTTTATAAAGTAAAGGACAAACAATGAGATTAAAAACAGAGACATCAGTAAAACAATTCCAGATAACCGAATTAAGGGAAAGCCATTTTCAACAGGTGGGTTTTCAGGAAGGATTTCCAATGAGTCTGAGTTCCTCGTCAGTTGTGCAAGACACCGTGCAGGTGATGGCCATCAGGAAGGTGGAGTCAACAGAGCGGTGGTGGTGGTGGGTGGTGCAATCGCGTTGTAGGCCGTCGGAGAGAAAGGGAGGGGCCCGGTTATGGAGGAACTTGTAGAAACTTTACATGGTATGTTCTGTTTGGAGGATGGGGGTTCACACTGTATGTTTCCTGGAGAGCGTGTGTGAGTGAGTAGGCAGGCAGCAGAGTTCTGGACATTTTGCAGTTTTTATTATTATTATTATTAATAATAATAATAATAATAATAATAATAATAATAATAATAATAATAATAATAATAATAATAATGATGCATTCAATTTGGAGGCAGCTTTCGGGGACACTGTACATCAATAAACAATAATTGAAAACAATAATTGAAACTTAATTATACAGGAGAAGAAAGAGATGAAGAATGAAAATGACGCAGTGAGTCGGCTGGGGAGCAAGAGCGACTGAAGGCTGTGCGTTCCATCATGCCTAGGCACCAAGTTGGAAGGGGTAACTTGTGACTGTCGAACCGGGAGAAGTTCTGTCGAGAGGAAAGGACAGATTTTTTCGTCCGGTGATGAAGAGTTCTGTTTTATTGCTGTTTGATTTTAGAAACATTTGTCCATCCAGGTTTTTGTCGAAAATGCTATGGATGGTTCCGGTCGAGAGGATGACAGGGGTGACGGATTTTGGGGAGATGTACAGTTGACTATTGTCAGCGTAGCAATGAAAATGGAGTCCATGATGGTGAATGATTTGACCAAGGGGGAGCATGATTACAGCGAATATGAATGGATATTCAACCAACTGTTCAGTGTGATATAATTACATTCGCTCATTTCTCAAGTATAATACATACTCGAGCACAACACCCCACCGCGTATGATATGCCTCCCCAAATATGAAATATCAAGTACAGTGTTATCCGCATATAGTAATTTGTTATTTTACCAAGTGGTGTTGTGCTGCATGTCTGGAGAGGCTGGCAGAGCGGGCGACAGGAGCTAGCAGCAAGAGCTAGTTTCCATAGAGACGTGGGAGAGCGAAATGCTTAAAGGTAGCCAATTGAAGATTAATAAGTGAGTGTCATAGCAAAGACGCAACATGTTGGTCCGTGAGCCAGAAGCTAAACAATTTTTGGGGAAGGAGAACAATTTGTTGATCTCTTTCTACAATTGAATTTGTAAAATTAGACATTATGTAACATATTGGAATTAAAGTGCACCGTTCTCCACAATCCCAAAATACGGTAATATAATTTGGTGAATGGTTCATAACAGAATAAATACGGGTGCAGTAATCATGTACATTATCCCTCTCTAACTTTTTTAATTGATATTGGAATGAAATAGGTGAGTGTTATTATTTGTTGCAGAGTGTTCCAGTTATATAGGGCAGAAAATTGAAAAGACCATCGACCAAAAGTAGTGCAAACTTTTGGAACTAAGTGGTACATAAAACTGCTGGAATGGAGAATGCGTATGGTGGTATGCACGTTGAACAGTGAGCAAAGACCTTTATCAGTGATCCCCTTCACCCAGATAGGCACAATTTAATTGCTGAATATATTCACGCTGTACAATGTACAGCATGAGGTATTGATAATATACTGTGGCACTGGGATGTGTCGTGAAGAGACGCTACATTCTCCTGCTGAAACTGGTGCCACACAACAAAATAGCCGCCTACTCAGCCATTATTCATCCCCCAGCATGCCTCACAACCCTAACGGCTGTTTAAGCCACTTGATTAAAGCAGGCCTGGCAGGGTGCAAAGAAGACAGAACAAAGGACCAAAGAAACAAACCATTTGCCAATTTGCGATCTCTTTTCCGATGTCTTTGTGTTCATGTGAAGCGCCGTCAGTCGCGGCCCAAGTCCTGTTCCAAATGAAGGGACGAATAAATCAAGAACACACGCAATACCCGGTTGTTGTTGTCATCTCGTCTAAACCAAGGATGCTTGTTCAGGTTTGGCTCGGGAAATATCCCAAAATGCATTTCCTGCTGCTAACATGTCGTTAAGAAGTACACAGCTGTTCCAATTGACAAAGATGCTCCCGTTCTTTGGAAAAACATTATCACATATACGCACTTTGGAAGACTGTACTTGGCCATTTCCCCTTTCTTCATTTTGAGAAATGGCCACGGTGGGGAGAGAATGGAGAAGAGCTGGAGCAAACAAAGGAAAAGGCCACTCAACGTGGAGGAACGTTATTTTTGAAGTCGGAGAACAGACTTCAGTTGCAACATTTGTTATTGTGAACATGTTTTGATGCCTTGATGAACTTTTTGTTTCTTTTAAGCTTTACTAGCAAGTTTGAAAGAAAAATACATTTCGATTTTTGTGAAAACTTTGAAAAATGTTTCCCTATACAGTCAATGGAAGCCAACAGACACACGAGACAGTCTTGAAAATAAATCATTTCACCAAGATTGAATAGAAAACCACATCCATAAAGATGTATATGCACATCAATACACATATATAAAATAATAGACTGAAACATACATTGTAGATTTTGGTTGTCAAAGTGAAGTGATATCATCTGCTTCTGCCTCAGCCAAGCACAACCGGCCAGCACAGTCTCTGCAGACATCCTATTGGAGACAGGAGCCTCACTCTAACACATACAGAATATAATCAATGCAATCCTCTCAAAGAAACGCCCACGAACAAACGCGTGATGAGATTGGCAGGGCACAATTCCGTCGTCAGCAAAACGGGTATCCGTCGCTGACATACTGAGATCTCATTCGATACTTGACCCGGGGAAAGTGATGATTACACTGACATACGTAGACCCACTTCCGTCAGTGCTTTATTTATTTATTTTTTGGTTTCTCATCATTCGTCAAACGTCTGCAAAATGGGTGTCCGCCAGTGAGGGACTGACAGACCTTCCATCAGTACTAATGGAATGTTCACCTCAGGTGAAAGGGTAAAACAAAAGAAAAAACATTTCTGAGAGTAATAAATGATGACAATCTCACTTGGAAGCGTCACACCAAACATCACCAGTCCCAAGTTTCCAGGACAACTGCAGTATTATGCAAAGCAAAACAGGTGTTGGATAAGACATCATGTGACATTCTCGACTGCTCATTAGTTTCACCACATCTCACCTACTCTGCAGAGATATGGGGAAACAGACCGTGGATGTTTGTTTTACAGTCAGGAATATTAAAAATCACGAATCAAACAAAAACAAAAACGTATGTTGTCATTGAATATTCAGAGCACGTTTGACGTCCCAAAACACACTACTACTCTCACGTTCTTGCTCTTAAGGTCTTAAATTATCTTTCCCTGCCTCCATTCTTTAATAAAAGAGACACAGTTATCAGACTTTTAGGGAAAAAATGTACAGAGTACACTTTTTAACTTAATTTCCTAAAACTATGCAATTAATACCATAGTACATTTATCAGTAAACGTTTTCATCATTCCCAGGTCTTTTTCTGAGAAGGAATTAAATTGAGTGAAGTTTTAACAGGCTGCCTGGAGCAAATTTAATTAAATATGGTTGCAGTGATGCCATATGGCTACCATTGAGGAACCCGATTGCGTGAGTGTGTGTGCGTGTGTGTGTGTGTGTGTGTGCGTGTGTGTGTGTTTGTGTGTGTGTGTCTGTGTGGTTGCCGATTGTGGTTGCTGGCCAATAGAGAATGCTAGGCCGAAGCCCTACCGCTTACCGAGAAGTCATAAAACAAATTAAAAATTAAATAAACCCTCTGTGGCTCTGCAGACGATAAGTGGTGGAGAAAATATATGTCCGGACTAGATAACATAACACTAGACATCACAATGTGGACAACTGACAATCTTCTTAAAACCATAACTGTACAGTGAACATTTCCCAATCCCCAAGAACATACAGTTGTACGCACTCGAAAGCCATGAATATGTTTGACATGTGCATCATTAAGAAGACATGAAGACATGTTCATTTGACTGTCATTCTACATAATACTTGTAGGAATTCGCTCATTCCGAACAATTTTTTTAAATCTTCTCATAGTTCATGTCCTCTGTGTGGGCTCAGGGCAAAAAGGATTATGAGGATGGACGTTCCTGATGAAAAGCAGATAAATGTCATGGTTAGATATAAGTAGAGAGATCAGAACCAGGAATCACTCTCGATGAAACTGAAAGAAAAGCAGGGAACTAAATCTCTGGATGGATGAGAACTGTAGCCAGGCTGACAGCTGGACATCCTATTAGATTACGACGGCATGATAATTAGGAGATCATTTCTGATGACTGCAATGAGTCGTCTGGTAATGAGACGACATACAGCGCAACATAATCTTACAAGAATGCGTCAGGAATATGAATGAAACGAGAACAACCTCATTATGTGTGAAGTGGACAATTTTCTAGCAGCAGCGTGAACTCTGTAAGCCAGAGCACTTCTAAACATTGGCAGGTCCTGCTCCAGTGAGCCTAACAAACATGGTACAGTACAGCGAAAATGTATTTTTCAATGAACAAATACAACCGTGGCATCATTGGCAAGTGCATAGCATTGTTTCTCACCAGTGTACGGTAAAACACAGAGAGATTTTGTGTACACAACGCATGCTACACCCTTGTTCCCACTCACATGTTCATAACAAGACTTGACAACAAGATTTAGCAATGCTCTGTTAATGTCAAGATTAGGGTGACATGAAATTTGGTGAGCACATTTATCTGGTTGAAATTACACAGAGATGGTAAACTGGAATGTATACTTTGAACGAACCCAAAGTCTGTTACAATGTTATTTTTGGCCAATTATTGATGATTTACTGGGGTATTCCTCCTTATTTATTATTACAAGACTTTGATGATGGAAGATTTGCTTCAGACTCGGAAGTTTGTGGTGAAAGAAGCTGAGGGTTTTCTCTAGTGTTACCACGGCTCCCCGCCTTGACTCTCAGAAATGACTTCACATCCCTGTCAAGTGAAAATGACTATTCTAAAATCTCTTGTAACACTGACACAGTGTTATTGATTAACAACCCTGCAAAATGTGAAGAATTAGAAAGTTGCCAAGTATTTAAAATCCATCCATCCATTTTCCAATTCGCTTATCCTCACAAGGGTCGCAGGGGGTGCTGGAGCCTATCCCTGCTGTCTTCCGGCAGTAGGCGGGGGACACCCTGCACCGGTTGCCAGCCAATCACAGAGTATTTCAAATGAGGTGCTCTCAACCGCTGTGAGCATCTCCTCTCAATGTGCTACTGTATCTGATTAAAGCCTCCAGTTGCTGGAATATATCCCAATGGGTCGTCGCAGGACTTTTCCATGCCACTGGACTGGAAGTAAGTGAGTGTCGATGCGGGTGCCCGGCAAGGACGGGCCCCATGCATGTGAAACTCCGCCAACCTTCTGCGCCAGGCTGGCAACAGCTGGGATCAGATCCCTGCTGCCTCACAGACACACATTTCTCCTTGGTTCAATTTTGTTCGGGTGTGGTGGCTTCTTCTGCAAACAAAGCATCGAAATGTAACACCAACATTTTAATAACTTAAGGATTCCAACTGTGAACCGGAATGTTAGCCTTTGACAAATTTGGAACTTCTCCAATAATAATGGTCAGTCCCCCCAAGTTAACCATAAAGTAACTTCTTCAAATTTGAGATTATGGGTAATGCAACCTTATGCGGAAACACATTCCTAATTCTCCTAAGATTTATGAGAAAAAATAAATCACAAGTACTTAGTCAAGTATGACTAATCCTGATTATCATGATGATAAATAATGAGTTTGTTCAATGGTCCGTGCCATTTGCCATCATCATAAACACAGGATGTGACTCTTATCTACAATTTTGGGATACACAGAAGCATCATCAGAAAGGACGCGTGTGTGTGCTTGTGTGTGTGTGTGTGTGTGTGTGTGTGTGTGTGTGTGTGTGTGTGTGTGTGTGTGTGTGTGTGTGTGGGTGAATGGGTGGATGCGCGCGTGCGTGGGTGGGTGCGCGCGTGCATTGGCAGGAATCGAGAATTGGAAGTGTAGTTGGATGTTGGGCGCAAAAGACATATGGTACCATCATTGTAACAGCCGGGGCGCGGATGTGTTGTAATAAGCGTCTGTGGCGAAAGATTCAGATCAGCATTTTTGCCTCACGGGGTATAGTAGATTGTATATTCAGCACACGCTCCAGCAAACATGCACAATGGACACTTGGTGTCCTACCTATTTGGTCATCGTCTTATCAAGAACCAGTCATCTTGCGGTGTTTACCTTATTCCTGAAGCGCAAATTTTCGTTCATATTTTATTCAGCGCTGTTTTTACATGAAAAAAACAAACGTATGATGCAAAATTGTAAGTACAAACCACAATAAATGCACCTCTCTCACTAACTGTCAAAGGCAGTGTAGCAAAGTCCCGAATTATCATGCAAGAGCAACATAGGACAAAATAATTGTGTGAGTTCTTTACCTGGTCAGATCACAAAGTTACCTGGACACTTGTTGCTGGCCAGGACTTTCATTTGTTCCCTCATATGCCAATGAAATTGTCAAGTGAAAGTCTGAAAAGGCACTCAATTTGAATGCATGCATCTGTAAACGGGGCTTTATTCGGTATTAAATCAATATTTTGGTCAGTCAATCAGTGTTGAAATATTAACATATGATAGGTGGGATTTTTTTGTCTCAAATCTCAAAATGAATTAATCCATCCATCCATCCATCCATTTTCCGATCCAGGGGTGCTGGAGCCTATCCCCAGCCATCTTCGGGCAGTAGGCGGGGGACACCCTGAACCGGTTGCCAGCCAATCGCAAGGCACACAGACGAACAACCATCCATGCTCACACTCACACCGACATCTCTCTATTCTGCCTAGCAACAAGTGTCCAGGTAGCTTTGTGATCTGACCAGGTAAAGAACTCACACCATTATTTTGTTCTATGTTGCTCTTGTATGAAAACGTGGAACTTTGCTACACGGCATTTGACAGTTAGAGAGAGCGGTGCACTTATTGTGCCACCCTACCTCTCCGAGCTCATCCGCCCCTACACATCTGCCGGGCGCCTCAAGTCTGCCGACTAGACATTATTAGAAGTACCATGAACTAAGTGGAGGCTCAGAGGGGATCGAGCCTTTTCCGTTGCTGGCCCTTCTCTTTGGAATGACTTTCCACTGAACATTCGGCAAGCCGCTTCCCTGCCCATCTTTAAAACACGCCTCAAAACTAATTTGTATTCTTTGGCATGACTCAGACTTGATCTTAGTCTTACTGTTTGGTGCTTTCTACTGTCTTTGTTATTCATTTGTTGTATTATTGTTGTATGTATATGATATTTGCTCCATGTACAGCACTGTGTATACAGCGATGGCTGCTTTAAAGTGCTCTATGCATACAGTTGAGTTGAGTTGAATTGAGTAGGGAGAATTTGGAGTGTCCAATCAGCCTGCCATGCATGTTTTTGGAATGTGGGAGGAAACCGGAGTACCCGGAGAAAACCCATACAGGCCCGGGAGAACATGCAAACTCCACACAGGAGGCTAACGCTGGAATTGAACTCTATACCTCTGCACTGTGAGGCACACGTACTAACCAGTTGTTACCGTGCCGCCAAAAATGAATGAATATTCTTTACAAAATGATTTGTCAAATGACTCCTGTGGTGACATCGCTGGCACACAGTAGTGAAACCAACAATACAGTGATGTGTTTTTAATTGGGAAGTTGGTCTTCAATTTGATTTCAAATGGAATTAAAAAGTCTGACATTGAACTTGCCCTAAGCTGTGGCAACCCTGCACTCGCCAACCACACCCCCTCGGCTATTTGACTGGTAACAGGTTATCTGTCATTAACAGAAAACCACAACAACACACACAGTGGAAATAACACTGAGAAAGTCCATTTGAAAAAAAAATAAGATAAACCCCTGCATTAAATTTAAAACATGTAAATTGGTGTTACTAGTGTCATTCCATCCAATGGCGGTCAGTTTTAATATTTTCCTCTCTTGGTGAGAAAATGGACTCTGTTTTAGTCTAGCACAGGGGTGGGCAAACTGTTTGGCTCGGGGGCCACATTGATTTCCTAATTTGACAGGTGGGCCGTGTCAGGACGAGATACGGTACATATAAAAAAAATTATGTGTTGACAGTCCATACCAAATATCAACAGAACAAAAGCATGAAAGTATTCCAATACCTTTTTTTTTTTTTTTTAATGAGAACAGTGAAACAACTATGGTATATGTCCTGTATGAAGGTTCAAGTATGTGAGCAACATACATGTGACAACACAAGCACCAAAGTGCAACAATATGTTGGCCAAAAACTGCAGCAAGCAGTACAGGTATATGACAAAATATAACAAAGTTAGGACTATTTGCTCCAAAATGAGACGTGTAAGAGACCTGGTGGCTTTTCTTTCGACTCACTCATTGTCTCTGACTTGACCTCCCCTCGATCACCACACATGACAGCGTTGCTCAGCTGATGTCGCGCAGCGAAATTTTGAAGCCAGACACGGGACGCTTCGAAGTCTTCTATGCTCATAGTTAGCGCTCTGGGACTTGCTTCCTCTCTTGTTAGCGGTCCAGTTTGCGGAAAGTTTTTAGCACGATAGCAGTCAAACCATTCCAGGAAACGTTTATTTACTCGACTGTCCGTCAAGCCGCAAGCAATTCACTCTGGGCATGGAAATAGCCAGAATCGGACTGAGCACAAATCACTTTCTCGTTTTTCAAAGTCTTGTAGATTTCAGTCTTTCAGACTCCAAGCGTCTCCTGAATGTTTTGTACTGTGTAACCCGCTTCGTTTAATCAGATACACTTCACTTTCTCTTCCGTGGCCATTACTGTACCTTTTCGTTGATCATACCATGATCGACAGGACGTGAAAATGTTCGCAATTGCAGTAAAACTCACTGCAACAAAGAGTCACTTGCATGTCGCTGTTTTGGATCCAATAATAGAAAATAGCGGCGCGGACACACTTCTTCCGTCGTATCGAGTGGGAGTTGCTTGAATTAGCGCTACTGCTGGCTTCCGTATCGTCTCCCCCTGCCTCCCTGTGCTCTGCAACTTCAAGTAACTGCGCCACCTGGCATTGAAATGCCTGTCATTACAAGTCCAAATGAAATGAATGCAATAATTTATATCGAACCTTAATTGTGTTGTGCACCAACCTTCGGCGGGCCGGATTAAAAAGCCGAACGGGCCGGATCCGGCCCCCGGGCCGTAGTTTGCCCATCTCTGGTCTAGCATCAGAGCTACAATGTAGAATTTGAAAGGTTTCTGAGGTCACCTGAGAACCATACAGACTCTGTTTCCCTATTTAGAAAAACATGTAAAGTTAATTCCCGTTCATTTTTAAATCACTTAATCACAAAACAGACCCAAAGTGTTTTACGGGCCCACATCAGAGACAAGCATAAGGCTACGAAATAGCCTATGACCTAATGTCACTCATATCTCTCATACAAATCTGCATACATTTTTCTTTTGCCTTATTATTATTTTTCTAAACTGGGCATTTGCTTCTTCTTTGGTGTTTACTTTGAGCCGTGATCTTCATAGAAGTTTCGACATCATAACGTGATGGTCATGACCTTGGGCATTACCTTTTGCCGCGCGTTCACCCGTCAATCAACCGGAGTCCGTAGTCAAGTAAACAAATTTACATGAGTGATTTTTAAAAAAATTATTATTATTTGATTTTGTTGGGGTTTTTTTGTTGCTTATTTTCACATTACCCAGTCAATTTGATGGAGGCATGACGGTCTGTGTATTATGAAATGCCATTTATTTGGAAGCTTAATAGGCTGTGCGCTTGGTCATCCATGTCCCCTGGTCCCCTCACGCTTATCTCATATCGATTGCCCTCACATGCTAGGTGTAGTTTTACGAAATACAAGAATGTAAAAGACAGTATGAAGTTAAGATTTCAATCGATCTACAGAGGTAGCCGTTTCTGCATCATCTTACACTGCTAGGGAATACAGTACACCCATACCAATAACTGGACCGATTCTGCTCCAGACCCAGTGACCTGCTTCAGAAAGGTTTTTCCATCCTGACCAGCTTGAACAACAGTCAAAGTCAAAAATGACTAATGTTAAATATGTTCAATATTTACTGTACTTTATATGCCTCCTGTGCATCCCAGTCAGCATAACCGCCGAACTTCAAGCATGATGAGCTGACATCTGACAGATATGTTTGTCGTCCCGTAAGGAATTGAATACCCTTGCCTGCACTGTTCTGTCACTCTGCAGAAAGTTAACCAGTGGGAAGCATTTTACCCGCAGCATTATTTTCGTAAGCTCAGTATCTGTCTGTTAGCCCTTTTCCACACAAAAAAAGGTTCTACGAAGAGCCTGTTTGGTTTTCCACCGGCAAAGAGCCAAGTAGGAGCGACATCATTACATCATCGTTAACATCCAAAGGTCACAGCCTACACCGACGTTTACCCAAGAGTGGCTGTGCTATTAATAATAATTTAAAAAATACTAACAATAGTAATAGTGCACTGTTAGCATCTTCTAGGCCACTTAACATCGCTTCTATTATACTTGTATGTAGTACATGAGAATCAGGTACATGCAATCAGCAAACGCTTATGTCTTTCTTAATCATTGTAAATGATCACGAGGATGGCTGCGAGTTGGCGATTGCATGCTATCTGAGCACATCTGTGCTCTTCTGGTGGGAGACAACTGTGCTGGAGCTCAACAATTTGTGCAAAACTGTGTGTCCAGGGAATCATTCCTCGACAGCTGTGATCATCATGATAACCCTACTCCCCACCCTCTGACATTGTCGGTGCCCAGCAAATAATTGGGGTCAGGTTAAGCACCAGTTTCAAGCACCAGAGCTAGAAGTAGAGCCAATGTCAGTGGTGAAAAAAGAAAGAACTGGTGGTCACATGGGCACTGGCCGGAACTAGCTCGGGCAAAAGCCCGGTGGAAAGGGCCATCTCTGACCTTGCTTTATAGCCCCAAAATCCCTCACAGAACAGCAAAGAATTTTACTCATTATAAATTTCTTGGGGCTTAAGTGCTACTGGCATCTTTTTTTTGTCCTCATTAAGCATTCACTCTCACGTAGAAGCTATATTAACAGTACTGTACTTGCTTCTAGGACTGTTTTTACGAGTGCAGTGTTTCTGAACTTTTCTTGAGTCAAGACACATATTTTAAATGGGAAAAATCTCATGGTGCACCACTGAATAAACAGCTCACAAAAATATACATTGAACTAACTAATGATGATCTTGTCTCAAGTTACTTTGAATTTTTTACTCACTCAGATTGAAATGCTGGCCTGTTTACTTGAATGCAAAGCTATTATTGTGTTGTAAGAATGTCAGCCTGTGGATACACAGGCCAACTAGTGTAAAAGCATTTACCGGTAATTTTGTTTTGCTTCTCACTTTTTTTTTACTTTGAAGTAAGTGAATCATTTTCCAACCAGTGAGGTAAAATTGGATCATTTTTTGCATCACAACATTGGACCCTATTGTGGTAGACTGATGCCCGTGCGCTCGGCGTAAAAACGGGTGTGACTTCACTTTTGTGCCAGCGAAAAGTGTAATCTAACGTCTTTGCGCTCATGTTGCGCCCAATTGGGTATTTCACTGCATGGAGTTGCCTTACCCCCGAGTCATCTGACAATTTGGTAACAGAAAATAGTTCTTCATTTTTGGGCAATGGACTAATTCAGCATGTTTGTGAAATTGGTAGACCCTCTACACCTCACTGGGCGCTTCTGCCTTGCCCCTCAGCACACCTGCAAATGTGTTCATTAAAAGTAAAACTTTTGCAGCACAGGTAGTCTAACACAATTTTGGTGAATTTAATCGTGGCGCAGGATGACATATTTGGTGCTCTGCAGATGTCTGCGGTGCACGTCACCAGATTTAATTCATAAATATGATACCAGCGTAGGACATTCCCTCTGAATCATTGTAGAAATCTGTTGAATCAATTATAATTATCATGTTTAATAGTCTCCCAAATCATTGCACCTGTCTCACCTACAAATCTGCCAGTCTTCAACACGTTTTCAGTTCGTCAGCTACCTTCTCTACCTTCCCTGCTCTGTACTGCATCATGCCCGGCCTTCCAGGACACCTTTGGTTTGGTTTCTCCGACTGCCTTTAGTTCCTGCCTCCTTGACCTGGCTCTCTGCCCCGACAATAAACCTGTTCATTGTGTCTGGCTGTGGTCCTAGGCTTGTTGCAAGCTAATCTTAACAGTACGAACTGGCCAAAATGGACCCAATGTACCAGGCACTGTCAAGCCAAGGGCTCTTGCTTGGCAAACATGACAGATTCCTCCGTGCTCTGGTGGATAGCAACCAGTCTGTGTCAGCCCATATCTCAGAATTGTCTCATCAGGGCTCCACACCTGCCTCCTCAGTCCAAGACTCCAGGCTCCCTTCGCTGATCGAAGTGGCACCTGCCGGGACATTCATGTGAGTGATCCATACCCCTCAGTACAGGGGTACATTGCCCAGTGTAAGAGGATTTGGCCCATTTGTACCAACCAGGCCAGGTGGTTTGGTTGCCTACAAAGAACATTCCATTGCTCACAAAGTCCCACAAACCTGCCCTCCACCCCGTTATATTGTACCCTTTGCCAAAGACAAACTCACCAATCCCTCTGCAGTTAATCCTAAATTACCAAATAACAAAAAGATTCACTTCACATTACATGTCTCCCAGATCAAGCCGGTATGCACTAGCTTGTTGCTGATTTTGAAATTGTTTTGTGAATCCCCAAGTTAGGCTACAGCTCATGCATCCAAGTTTGGGTACCACTGACATCATTCGGATATCATGGACCACAGGTCAAGGGCAACTCCAATATGAAGTAATGCAAGGTATTGAACAACTGCTGTAAATCTTGGACATGTGGTCTCCTGAGATGTGCCAGAGCGAGGCGGAGGACAAATATTCACTTATTTCATACCAAGTTGCTTGACTGATAGAATCCTAAGTGAAAACTGATCCAGAGGTTTTAAGAGGTGTGCCATGCCAAATCCCACTGAGCTAGCAAGAAGCCTGACGCTGATTTAACTTTACATTCATTTGACATGGATTTTCATGAAGTCATTTTTCTGGGTCAAATTATGTTTTTCTCTGTCCAGTTATCCAATCGGCATAAGCCTGTAGGACTCACTGTTAGGGATTGCCTTATCTCACAAATCCTAGCCGTGAGCTGTATCCAGACGGGCAGCTACATTTGATTTTCTCCCCAATTAATGAGCAGAACATTTACATTAAACAGTCTTGTGGGAATATTTAGAGGAACAAGCCGTCTGCTTGCGCACCATTAATTACATGATATCTTGGGGTATTTATCAAAGGTCAGTTCACATTTTTTTATGTACTTACCCTTTTAAATGTCATTTACTGAAAATAAACTTCAAAACCCCCGGTAGTGGTCAAATGATTCATTCAGATTCAGAGGAGAGCATAAAGTGGGTGCAGCCCCCTAATATTGTCAATGCCATAATCTTGTTGTCTAATATACTGTACAACTGCACAGCAAGTATTTGCAATAATTATAATGTCGACTACTGTCTGTCATATTCAGCGATGTCAATAGCACTTTACTCAATAATTGCAGCTATTTTGAGTAAATTGTAATCTAACATTTTACTATTCCCAATATCATAGTCACAAATCAGATCAAAACTCAGATTCAAAGATTCCATGCATTTCTTTGTGGCCAAACAAAGCTAGTAAATTGTGCAATAAAATGTTTATTAATAATCCAAAGGCCACTTTAGTGAGCCACATCAGGCACTGTATGTTGTCCCATCTAGAGCACCAATAAAATGGATTTCGTGATCCAATCCAATGTTGCTTTGAAAAAACAGCATAAAAGTAAAATGGATTACCCGATCCTGGGCAACAAAACTTTGATTTCCAAATATGGATAATTTTGACCCAGATTACATCTTTTGAACGTCTGTCCGCTGAGGTGTCCTCACAAATGCACCAAATTACATTTTCAGCATGTTGACATCTTACGTGTACATTCCAATGAAAGGAGTAGAGGTTTGCTTTTTCAATCTGGAAATACAGTCCCTAAATTGAGTTTGGGAGTTCTCAGGTTGAAAATAGTTTGGTTGGTTGTACACTCAATTATGCAGACGGTGTTTTTTACTGCTTCTTAAAAAAAAAAAAAAAAAAATTAAAAAAAAACAACAACAACAACGTCAAACTCAAAGACAGTTTTGAAGATGTCCGCATCTGCTGAAAGTAACTAATTTAACGTTTATTTTAAAACCGAGAGACTGATTAAAAGTTACTTTTAAAACGTGACTCTTCAAGGTAGCTGGCAACCTGTCTCGCAAAATACGGAAACGTCCTTTAATCGGGATTTAATATTAAATCAATATGGGACGCGGTTTGTTCTGTATTTCCGTAATTGTCCCATGTGTCACACAGACACGTGGACACTGAATTTAACAATAATGAACAAAATAAAGAGAGGAACTATGAAAAACAGCAATGTGGTATCGGCGGGAGGACCTCCTGCGGATCCACAAGCATATCCTATGTCCGGTGCATTCTCTTCTCCTCTGCTCTGTTCCAAATCCTCTCTCTGCCTGCATGCAGACAGCCCAGCACCTTTGCGCTGCTGCTGCCTGTCATGATGGTGTTTCATTTTTTTGCTTCGTCTCAAAGTCAAGGTATTCCCACTTGTTCCATTTATAGCACTTTATAGGCTATTTAAAAAAAGACATGCATTTCAGGGTTTTGGGGAGCCAAATTTCTTTCGCTCACACGGTTTGGCCGCAACACCATGTGGAGTGTCCCTTATTTCCAGATCTGAAAGGTGGCAACAGTGGTCATATGAAATTTAGCAACAGTCAGTAAATCCCAGTTAATTAGTTATAGAGCGGAAATACTTTGAACAATTTCAAATGCATTTTAATATGATTCATTTCTGCGTGAGAGATGATGTTAACTCATTTCAGCCCTTTTTGCCGAACACTAGCCGTCAGTTGTCCAAAGGTAATATGACTGGATTGTGGTTATCAAATTGAATTAAATCTTGAAAATGGGTTGGCCAAAAGGGAAAGAAGGATTCTCAAGTCAGATTTCATGTTGGAATTGAATCCCATCTTTATTCAGGATCAAACCTTCCATTTGTGTTGCTCAAAACATTTCACAAGGATCTGGATTACTTTGACTGCAACAATACAGGAGGATCCTGATCCCAACACCGGCTAGGATTTCAAGACTTGAGGTCAGTTCCCACCAACAATTTCAGTCAGGTAATAGAAAATGGGAACATGAGCACAAAATCAAGTCAAGAAAACTCTTGAACTATTAAAACGCACACGACCACACACTGCTGAAGACATTCACAGCAATAATCAACGCTGCAAGAATGAGTCTGCTGTGAAGATGTAAGTTTAATGAGGCTGGTGAGCCATACTTTTTACACGGACTGAGTCCACGTGGGTGAACTTACCATGAAGTCATCATCCATTTCATGGAATTGATCTGTCTGTTATAGAAACAGAGCAAAGGCATGAGGGCAGGAATTTAGGAACAGACATCGGGTAGAGTTTGTGAATGAAATGCAAATCCAGGCAAATGGCGAAGGGGTTCGTCTTGGTTCCGCGTAAGCTGGTCTTCTGCCCTAACCATGCGCGGCGCTTCACACTGTTACCTCATTCACAGACTGATGACGCAGCATCAGAAGCAATTGGGGGTTCCGTATCTTGCTCAAGGACACTTAGGCATAGGCTCATTGGCCAAGGATCAACCCTCCAGGTCTGGGTTGGAAAACAACCGCTCCACCACTGAGCCTAACTTATACACAGAAATGTTATTAATTCTGCATCACTGTATCCTCCCAACTGCCAGCACTCCTTACGGGGCAAGTCACATGATCACCCTTGTTCTGTCTTGGGATCTGTCTGGCAGACATAAACCATATGCACCTCCTTTTAATTGTTATCAAATATTCAATGTTACCTCATCATAATGTCTTTCATACATTCCTGTTCTGATCTTCCTGACACTTCAAAGTTTATTTTCTCTTTTCATCCCACTTCCATTTGTGCTCAACAATTTTCATTTACCCCTCTCACGCACATCTTGTCAGCAATATCACATTTAGAGGCCCAAAACGTTGGCATGAATAGGAAGCATTGGATCTCTGAGATGAATATTGTGCAACATGGCCTTTAAATAGGCATTTGAAAAAACACCTAATCCTATCCTGGGTTTTCATGTTCGTTACATTTTTCTCTCTCTATCATTGTCATCAAATCCATATGGTTGAAACGTTCCTGTTTTTTCCTACACCCTCCTCAATCTTATTTTCTCTTCAGACGCCTTTGGAAGGGTTGGTGGGCGGATCTTTCTTGTTGCACCTGTTGGCAATCTTTGACCACATGATTTAAGCTTGGTCACAGAGGAAGGAAGGTGTGGGGTTATTTTCAGATTGCTTGTTTCCACTCCCTCCGCATAGTCGCTGACCCGCTTTGTTATTGCTGTTAGTTTGCCTTTGTCCTTGGATGTTTGCAAGTATTGCTGTTTTCTCTCATTGCTCATCTTAAGTTTGTTTAGGTTCCAATTTGTTCTGGATTGTTTTTAGTCCAGTGCTATTCGCTGACCACCTCTGGTGTCTTATGTTAAAATAATAATAATAATAATAATAATAATAATAATAATAATAATATACAGGGTGTCCATAAAGTTTCTTTACCATTTCAAAACTTGATTAAAAATGCAATTGATTATATATTTTATTCAGATTTGTTCTCTTGTATTGTGTAGTGTTTATTAAAGTTTTTTTTTTTATCACATTGCATTTGTGGTGTGGGATCATGTGCAATCGAATAATTGGTCCATTTTTCTTCAACGAGACATCCATTTCTGCAAATGTTTACCTTGACCTTTGAACTGAATATGTGGCACCACAACTGAATGACCTTCAACCAACCATCATGTTTCAGCAAGATGGTGCACCAGCACATTGTGGGCTGCATGTTCGTGGGTTCCTCAATCAAACATTTCCAGACCGGTGGATTGGAAGGAATGGGCCACTTCCTTGGCCGCCACATTCACCAGATATCACTCCCCTGGACTTCTTTCTATGGGGCTATGTTAAAGATATCGTGTATCGAACAAAGATAAGGGACATTACTGACCTAAAGCAAAGGATGACAGATGCCATTGCCACAATTGATGAGGCTACGCTACAGCGAACAGGGCAAGAAACGAGTACTGTCTTGATGTGCTTCATGCAACTAATGGTGCCCATGTAGAAGTGTATTAAAAGAGGTAAAGAAAAATAACCTTAATAAACGCTGAATACAATAGAACAAATCTGAGTAAATAAAATATCTAATCAATTGCATTTTTTATACATTTTTTAAATGGTAAAGAGACTTTATGGACACCCTGTATATTATATCATAATACACCTCAGGGTTATAGACATACAGAAAAAAAGGACACTGCTGTCGAGTAATTGCACATACAGTACAATGATCCGGGATGTAATTGCATTGCATGGGGGGTTCATATCAGTCTTTTTTAATGTTTTGGTTTTGTTGTCAAAGCAAACATGAGCAAATTATGAAGCAAGTAAAATATCCTCAGTCATTTGAGAACGGAATGCTGAGAACCTCGGGCCTTTTTCCTTCTTGCACTTCACAGCCTTGACGCATGGTGCTCTGCCTATGCCTTCAATTCCATCACGTTCATTGTAGATAACAAAAGAAAGGGGATCGTCAAGTGAAATTTAACAGCATTTCATTCCTGTAAAAGTGATTGTTTTCATGACACGATATCGGAAATGTCGAATCGATCTAAATATTCTGTCAGACCGGAAATAAAACTGGACTAATATCCTGTGTGAGTCGATGGCACATTCACATGTGGGAGACAGGTTACAATGTTCAAAAATGAAATTATTTCTACTGGCAAAGCAGTGCAATGTGCTTCAATTTCCCATGCAGACTGTTGGAGCAAAGACAAGGGCTGTCGAGCTGAACTGTTTTTTTTTTTTCCAGGGAAGCTGCTCATGGGCTGCCTGGCCAGGGCCCACTAGTCACATTTTGAGAGGATAATTAAGATCAGTGGGGAAAGAACATATGGGACTTTATGAGGCTAAAAAGGAGACATTTTTTGGCCATATCAAGAGTCACGTACAGACAAAGCATATGTCAAAAATCACTGTCTTCACTGGAAATAAGCAAAGTACTTGCCAAGCCCAATTAGTGTCAGTTAATATCCGAACACAAGTCTAAAGGGAGACATAGTTCACACACAACTGTTAACTACTTACGAACAGGTGGTGCTCTTTATTGTACGCCGAAACTAATTCAACACATAAGTGCGCACCCCTTTTCACTTGTGGACCTTGCATCATATTGTGTCAGATGGCGTTCCTCACGGACAAGTGAAACAGTGGCATCATGCCCGTTTCCCTCCGTGTGCATACAGCTTGAGTAAATCCTCTCAAAGATGCAAGGTTAATACCACAGATTAATTTAGCAAAGAAAAGGTATAGATTAGTAGGGCCGTGAACAGAAGCATCAGATTAAATTTTGCTCAAAATAAAGGTCAGAGATGGGAATTCTCTCTGAGTGGCATCAAACTGCTCAGAATATCTGGTCGAGAGACTCGAGAAGGCAGCACCATATTGATTAATGCATATATTTCTCTTTGCAATAGTATTGTTCAAATGTGTCCTTTATTATATGTGAATGATATAATTTGTCGATTTGAATTTTGTCTCTCATTTGTCTCATATTAGCTCAAGTTACAGTTTTGGCTCACTTGCGTCATGCTAACTGCTTACGATCATGAAACCGTTTGCACCAAAATAATTCTTGGCCCTTGGCTCAAACTGAAATTTGAAAATGAGGAAACCAAGGCTGAAAAACAAAGCACTGAAAGAAATTGTAATGCCTTGAAAACCTACACAAAGTCCATGGCCTGTACCATTTTCTACACTTTACAATTTTATCTACATGCGAAGTCTCTGGTTCCTTTTGAGTGATGCGTACCCTTTCACAGGCGCCATAGAGACATTCCTGAGTGACCAGGCTGCCTTCTCGCCCAGGCCAACGGCTGCCAGGGCCGGGGAATTTTCAGCTCATTTCCCCGCTTCCCTCCACTCAGTTCAGCGGCCCGTCGGCAGATGACGACCGAGGTGCACTGTGGGCGGCTGCAGCGGCGTGACACACCACAAGCCCTGGCGGGATATTTTTTCCCCTGTTTTTCTTCTCAGTCTAATCTTACCCTGAGCTTTGATGCTGTGCCCCGTGACATCACTGCTGTCTGGGAGCACTGAAAGTGATCAGATGTATAAAAAAAAATGTTATTGAAGGTCAGAAAAGGGACAAAAGAATCCTAAGGTGGCAAAGATGCCATTTTGTCCGGGCTGGATACTTGGCATCTTTTCTTGGCAACATGTTTGTTTTTGTTTGTTATGTAACACTGTAGAGATTCTTCGGACGAACTGCACAATCACATCAATGAGGAAACTCACAAACAATGTCACATTGCTATTGGGGCCGTCTTGAGTCACACAGATATGTAATAGTCAGAGACACCGACGTTTATTTGAGGAAAAGGCTCGTTGTCTGAGGAAATGTGTCAGCAGCACTGCCACACATCGTGCCCCTGAAAAATACATCGAGGCGTGTTATGGATTTATATTTTCTTTGTTTTCTTCAGGATAGTTACTATAATGAACATGTTTGACTCTATTATTATGCCCCTTTAAGCCTGAGCACAGACATGGCGCTATAGTGGTGTCATTTCTAGTCGTGTACAGTGTACTAAATTGCGCAGAATCTGGCACCCTGAGTTAAAAGGTTCGTGTTACGAAGGGCACTTTGGTGCAGTGTGATGCTTTTAAGTGCTTGCAGCCTGCGCAGGCTACTTAAACAGTGTTACACATATGATCTAAGGGTTGACTTGGAGCCAAACACAAAAACAAGTTAGACCATGTCACCCCTGACAAAACTCCTTCCAACTCAGTTTTTTTTTTGTGTCTCTGGGTCATTTCAGCACACCGTGATAAGTGGTGCTGACCTGTCCCCAGATCAGTTTTCTCAGTGTTTTTATATCAATTAGAAATGTCATTGATCCTAGGAGCTAAGTTGTCTGGGGCTTTATGCCCCTGTCAGGGTCACCCATGGCAAAAAGGTTCTAGGTGAGGGACCAGACAAAGCACGGCTCAAAGACCCTTTATGATGATTGAAATTAATGGACTTCAGTTTCCCTTGCCCGGACGCGGGTCACCGGGGCCCCCCTCTGGAGCCAGGCCTGGAGGTGGGGCTCGTTGGCGAGCGCCTGGTGGCCGGGCCTACACCCATGGGGCCCGGCCGGGCTCAGCCCGAAGAGGCAACGTGGGTCCCCTTCTCATGGGCTCACCACCCATGGGAGGGGCCAAAGGGTCGGGTGCAATGTGAGCTGGGCAGCAGCCAAAGGCGGGGACCCTGGCGGTCTGATCCTCGGCTGCAGAAGCTAGCTCTAGGGACGTGGAATGTCACCTCTCTTGCAGGAAGGAACCCGAGCTGGTGTGCGAGGTAGAGAAGTTCCGACTAGATATAGTCGGACTTGCCTCGACACACAGCCTGGGTTCTGGTACCAGTTCTCTCGAGAGGGTTGGACTCTCTTCCACTCTGGAGTTGCTCATGGTGAGAGGCGCAGAGCAGGTGTGGGCATACTCATTGCCCCGGCTCAGTGCCTGTACATTGGGGTTCACACCGGTAGACGAGAGGGTTGCTTCTCTCCGCCTTCGGGTGGGGGGACGGGTCCTGACCGTTGTTTGTGCATATGCACCAAACAGCAGCTCAGCGTACCCACCCTTTTTGGAGTCCTTGGAGGGTGTGCTAGAGAGTACTCCTGCTGGGGACTCCCTCGTTCTGCTGGGGACTTCAATGCTCATGTGGGCAACGACAGTGAGACCTGGAGGGGCGTGATTGGGAGGAACGGCCCCCCCGATCAGAACTCGAGTGGTGTTTTGTTATTGGACTTCTGTGCTCGTCACGGATTGTCCATAACGAACACCTTGTTCAAACATAAGGGTGTCCATATGTGCACTTGGCACCAGGACACCCTAGGCCGCAGTTCGATGATTGACTTTGTGGTTGTATCATCGGATTTGCGGCCACATGTTTTGGACACTCGGGTGAAGAGAGGGGCGGAGCTGTCAACTGATCACCACCTGGTGGTGAGTAGGCTCCGATGGTGGGGGAGGACGCCGGTCCGTCCTGGCAGACCCAAACGTATTGTGAGGGTTTGCTGGGAGCGTCTGGCGGAATCCCCTGTCAGAAAGAGTTTCAACTCCACCTCCGGCAGAGCTTTTCCCATGTCCCGGGGGAGGCGGGGACATTGAGTCCGAATGGACCATGTTCCGCGCCTCTATTGTTGAGGCGGCCGACCTGAGTTGTGGCCGTAAGGTGGTTGGTGCCTGTCGTGGCGGCAACCCCCGTACCCGCTGGTGGACACCAGCGGTAAGGGATGCCGTCAAGCTGAAGAAGGAGTCCTATCGGGCCTTTATGGCCTGTGGGACCCCAGAGGCAGCTGACGGGTATCGACTGGCCAAGCGGAATGCGGCTTCGGTGGTCGCCGAGGCAAAAACTCGGACATGGGAGGAGTTCGGTGAGGCCATGGAAGCCGACTTCCGGACGGCTTCGAGGAAATTCTGGTCCACCATTCGACGTCTCAGGAGGGGGAAGCAGTGCACCACTAACACTGTGTACAGTGGAGATGGGGCGCTGCTGACTTCGACTCGGGACGTTGTGAACCGGTGGGCAGAGTACTTCGAAGACCTCCTCAACTCCACCAGCACGCCTTCCTTGGAGGAAGCAGAGTCTGGGGACTCTGAGGCGGGCTCTCCTATCTCTGTGGTTGAAGTCACCGATGTGGTTAAAAGCTCCTCGGTGGCAAGGCCCCAGGGTGGATGAGATCCGCCCGGAGTTCCTCAAGGCTCTGGATGTTGTGGGGCTGTCCTGGTTGACACGCCTCTGCAGCATCGCGTGGTCATCGGGGAGAGTGCCTATGGATTGGCAGACCGGGGTGGTGGTCCCTCTTTTTAAAAAGGGGGACCGGAGGGTGTGTTCCAACTACAGAGGAATCACACTCCTCAGCCTCCTGGTAAGGTCTATTCAGGGGTGCTAGAGAGGAGGGTCCGTCGGGAAGTCGAGCCTCAGATTGAGGAGGAGCAGTGTGGTTTTCGTCCCGGCCGTGGAACATTGGACCAGCTCTACACCCTTAGCAGGGTCCTCGAGGGTACGTGGGAATTCGCCCAACCAGTCTACATGTGTTTTGTGGACTTGGAGAAGGCGTTTGACCGTGTCCTCGGGAGTTCTGTGGGGTGCTTGGGAGTATGGGGTACCGAGCCCCTGATACGGGCTGTCCGGTCCCTATACTGCCGATGTCAGAGCTTGTTCGCATTGCCGGCAATAAGTCGGAATCGTTTCCAGTGAGGGTTGGACTCCGCCAAGGCTGCCCTTTGTCGCCGATTCTGTTCATCACCTTTATGGACAGAATTTCTAGGCGCAGCCGAAGCGTGGAGGGGTCCGTTTTGGTGGCCTCAGTGTTACATCTCTGCTTTTGCAGATGATGTAGTACTGTTGGCTCCTTCAAGCAGGGCTCTCCAACTCTCACTGGAGCGTTTCGCAGCCGAGTGTGAAGCGGTTGGGATGAGGATCAGCACCTCCAAATCTGAAACCATGGTCCTCAGTCGGAAAAGGGTGGCGTGCCCTCTCCGGGTCGGGAGGAGATCTTGCCCCAAGTGGAGGAGTTTAAGTATCTTGGGGTCTTGTTCACGAGTGAGGGCAGAAGGGAACGAGAGATCGACAGGCGGATCGGTGCAGCGTCTGCTGTGATGCGGACGCTGTATCGGTCTGTCGTGGTGAAGAAGGAGCTGAGCCAAAGGGCAAAGCTCTCAATTTACCGGTCGATCTACGTCCCAACCTCATCTATGGTCACGAGCTATGGGTCGTGACCGAAAGAACGAGATCCCGGATACAAGCGACCGAAATGAGTTTTCTCCGCAGGGTGTCCGGGCTCTCCCTTAGAGATAAGGTGAGAAGCTCGGTCATCCGGGAGGGGCTCAGAGTAGAGCCGCTTCTCCTTCACATCGAGAGGAGCCAGATGAGGTGGCTCGGGCATCTAATTAGGATGCCTCCCGGACGCCTCCCTGGTGAGGTGTACCGGGCATGTCCCACTGGCAGGAGACCCCGGGGACGACCCAGGACACGCTGGAGGGACTATGTTACCCAGCTGGCCTGGGAACGCCTCGGGATCCTCCAGGAAGAGCTCGAAGAAGTGGCTGGGGAGAGGGAAGTCTGGGCTTCCCTCCTAAAGCTGCTGCCCCCGCGACCCGACCCCGGATAAGCGGTAGAAAATGGATGGATGGATGGATTGAGACAAGGCGTGATGGATAGCCATCGACCGGTTGCACCTGGAGCCAGAGGAAAGAGATCAGCAACAGCGTAAAATAATTGATAAAATAAAAATCACGCACGCACACACACGTGCACGGTCCATGCTGATGGTGGGTACACGCTTACTGACAACGTAAGCGTTTTCTCCCTCTTAAAGTCAATGCCAGCAAGTGAGATGTCTCTTAAAGCGCAGTTTGTCCGAAGTTTTAACTGCAGTGTTACACAGGATGGCCACATACGTCCAATTGGCACCCACGGGATCGACTTATTTTCTGCAATATTTATGTTTGCCTCTTCCACTACCACTTCCAATTCCATCACCGTAAACATCCTTTTATGCGGGCAACGCTCTCCCAACATATTATGGTGAAAACTGTCAGAGCTATCTTGAATGCAAAACCTGCTGGCAATGGCGCTGTTGCAGTGAACATGCTATTTGGAATCTTAATTTCTTAGTTTGTTTCTGTGCAAAAAGCTACTCTTTCCTTCTTCGGATACATTTCATCACACACGCTGTTCAACAGGACGGTTACTAAAGCAATTGCACATGGTTGTTGTACACTTCGACCTAAATTTCCTAGTTTTAAAGTAAATGTGTGATCAAATAAATTAGGTGATGCAATTATGCAGCAATATTTTCAAAAGAATCATCGAGTAAGCTGAATATTAGAGATCCAGTACCTTTCAGCACCAGTCACTGCATTCGTACACCACTGTGGCCGTCAAATACCACATTAATATCACTTCATCAATGTTGGGAAAATGTGTTTTCTCTGCGAACTAGTTCAAAATTCCGCTCACAAATTAAAAAATGAACTAGCTCACTTAATTGATTTTTAAAAGTTGAACTTGTTCATTTTTTTTTTTTTGTCCCCCACCACACCACTCCTACCAGGGTTTTGCTGCAAGCTGTCACCCTCTGGCATACTGGCATTTGCCCGTTGTTGCCACCCATTCAAGTCACCTTCGTATCCGGGGGCAGCTGCCACCTGACAATTCAAACAACAAACAAACAAACAAAAAAACTTAGATCGTCTCTTTTTAATTAATTAAAAACAGGTCATAAATGGGCAAATACAAAAATAATCTGCTATCGGAACCAGACTGAGGTTGGAGACTATCTATCTATCTATCTATCTATCTATCTATCTATCTATCTATCTATCTATCTATCTATCTATCTATCTATCTATCTATCTATCTATCTATCTATCTATCTATCTAGCTATCTATCTAGCTATCTATCCATCCATCCATCCATCCATCTATCTATCTATCTATATCGATATATCCATTCACCAGCTGAGGCTTGTTTTTTTGTAGGTGAGAAATGATCTTAAACACACCATTGCCATTTTTTTTTTAATTTGTCAATTTTTTTGGTCACTTGCACATACCAGCATTGACGTCTCCGAACAGAACAATGGAGCTCCCAGCTGAAGTGCTCTCCAGCACCCCCTCCAAGCACTCCAAAATGATGAGTACTCGAAACCAGTGTTTTTCAATCCTTTTCGAGCCAAGGCACATTTCTTTCATTGAAAAAATCCCGCGGCACACCACTACCTGAAAATGTGAAAAAAGCTTATGTTAACAATTAAGTGTAATATTGTTACTATAAGCGTTTTTTAAACATTGAAAATTAAAGCAATATTATAACACATTGAATAGGAGTCAAATCAACATCAATCCAATATTTGGTGCATTCGTTTTAATAGCAAGTAAAATATAGTCAATTAGAACTTGAACTTGCTCAGGGTAAGAACTATGCATCATTCAAATGACTTTACTGCTGAATGTGTTGCTTGAGGTAGTCCAGCTTCCATTTAGTCCGTATTTTTCCAAGCAAGCTTGAGCTTTGCTGCATGTTTTGCATAGCAGAACTTTCTCACTCGAAAAAGCAAATATCTCACCCAGTTTCACTGCTTGTTCTTCTATTTGCACATACTCCGACAGCCATTCCAACTTAAAAGAACCGCAGTTCATTCTTATTTTGGTTTCGCCGCCCGATCGTTTCGCCATGATAAAGAATTAGCATTAGCGTCACTTTTCGCCGCCGCACTGTTATTATTTATGGAGCAGAGAACACGCGAAAGTACTGTCAATGCCGTGATTGGCTGCATAGCGTCAATGCATCGTATCGTGTGATAGGCTGGACACCTGTCACTCACTGAATTACACAGAAAATTGATACAGAAAATAAAGTTATATATCTAATTCATTGGATAGGTTTTCTTGTGGGCTGAGAGTGTGCGACCCGTGCGCAGTTACGCAGCTTAGAGGGAACATTGATGCCGTTGTATCTCCAGTAAATGTAAATCTAAATGAAAGATACTGTACCTTTCATTGTATTGCCTCACTGAATTATCGATTTTTTTCAATTTTGGGCGTATACATAGCGCATTCATAACGGGCTGGACGTATACATAACGTATCAGTAAATTATATAGAACGTTTCGATAACTTATAGATAACTTATTCCAACGAATGCCTAGCGTGTTGCCGGCGTACACAACTTATGCCCAACGATAGTCTAATTTATGCATAGCGTGCAGCAGCGTATTGCCGACGATCACGTGACGTAGTCTATAAAAGGCTGGCGCTCGACGTTTCAAGCCCTGTCACACCTTGACGATTTAGCCAGCGTATGCCGACGTAGGAAAAATTTGGCAAATACGCTGGCGTACGTCGAATTAAGTTATGGGTAAGTTTTGTATACGTAACAGCACGCTGAAGCACGTTGGTATCGTCGGAATGCGTCGAGGTCGTCGAGAAATTTTAAGCATGCTTAAAATTTCGTCGTATGTCAGCGTATGGCTATCGTCCCGTATACGCAGGCCATAAGTAATAGGTAAGTTACGTTGGAGACTTCGCTTGTCTCGAAGCATCAGACAATTTCCTAGCTGCTGCTGGTTCCTACCGGTATGGAAGAGTACTATACATGATTACTCTTCCAGGCGATTGACCGCACAGGCAGACATATTGTGTAATTTACCTGACAATATCCCGCGCACACTGGGTTTGAAAAACACTGCTCTAAACTGTACTCACCTCATCAACCAAAGGCCGAGGAGGCCTCCACTAGGGTGAGCCCCATCGTACAGGATCCAAACTGGCGGGGCTATATGTATGCCCACAGCTCGTTCAGCGATGTCACTGTGGGTAAATCCAGAGTGGAAGAGAGTCCACCAACCCTTCGCGAGAAGAAGGTATCTGAGTCTGAGCTGTGTGGAGGTGAGGTGACTACACTGTATATCCTCGGAAGTTATCAACCTTGCACGCCAACTCAGGCGCCTTCCTAACCAGAGGGGTGATATTCCACGTCCCAGCCAGGGATCAGACCACCACGTTCCCTGCCTTTGGCCGCAGTCCAGCTCACACTACATCAGACCCCCTTGGCACCTCCCACAGATGGTTAGGCCATGAGAAGGGGGACCCATGTTATCCCTCAGACCTGAGCCAGGCTGGGCCCCGTGAGTGAAGGCCTGACCCGCCTCCAGGCAAGGGAAAACAATGTCTATCTAGTATGTTGATCATCATAGTGTCTCTGAACTGTACTTTTGGGGTGTTCACACGGCAACTTTTACTCCTTTGTAGCACCGGTGCTGCCCCCCCCGTACAGCGTTCACACGTACAAAATTACACCGGAGCAAATTTAACCCTGCTCAGGAGGCGGTTTAAAAATTTACTCCAGAGTAAATGCTAGTTTGCGAGGCAGCACCGATATAAAATGGGACGTGTGAACGCTGCAGGGGTAGACTCGCTACGCGTGAGAAGAGTTGATTACATACGGAGATTGAATGCGTTGCTTTCGTGCTCTGTTGTACTTCTGTCATCTTTCCTTTCTGTCTCTCTCTCATCCTTTTACGGTGTCTGAAAGACCACAGCGTTGATTTGTCTGCAGAAGTATAAACCATGGTTTTTCAATATGTCACAAACAAGGCCCCGAGCGAAACATGTGATCATTACATTAGAATCAAACTAAAATCATGTTGTATGGGAGTTGCAGTATAAATGCATGAATACAAATAGATGGAGTGCAGATTGACACGGTTCAAGGAAGCACACGTTGTTGTGGATGCCATACTTCCTGTCTCTGTTTGTTTGAAACATTCAGACGGATATTACCCCCAGAGAGAACCTTTGCATGTTTCAAGGCATCCTTCATTCAGAGTTGGGCAGCCTCCTGATTGCGCTGCAGAAGGGAGAGTTGTTTTATTGTGTTGTTGGCAATATGACTTGCTGATCCGTCACCGGAGAAAGAGGTCCTGGTATTCTTTCCATTTTTCACAAAAACTTTGGCAGGCTTTGAGACTAGAACAGAACACACCATCACTTTTCTTGAAGCGAAACCAATGATGGAAGTCGTGAAAATCTCGGTATTCTTCATGAAATTCATGTGTCATTCAGTTGCACCCGAGACAAAGGAGAAATTGGATACCGTTTGAAAAATATTGGCATTATTTTGAGGGAAAAATGTTGACACAAATATATTAATGAATAAGGGACTATTTAATCATTTGCTTCATTGCTATATTTTGTTTCATGACGGCGCTATTTTCAAATGCCATATAGTTTAGTTTGAATACCAGTAAAAATAAAATGTGTTCTTTTGATCACTCGTATTTTCTTTGAAGCATAGTACAAACATCTAACAAATTCTGCCAGGCTATGTAAACTTAGGTGCACAACACTTGACAATGTTCTTTTTTGAAATGCTTTAATTGAATTAATATATATCGTTTTTTCACCATGCAACTTAAGTTACACTTATTCACAGCAATAAGTCCAATAATCATAAGCTGATAAGCATTTTTGAGATAGTTTTCTCCTCTATACAGAAATATACATGGTTTACAATCCGTCATGCCTGCCTTGTTTGTGCTTTTAACAATTGAGGACAACAATTTTCCAAATATATCTTTACTGGATTTGAATTACCATATACAGTAAATGTACAGTTTATGTTCAGTGCAGTACTTTTACTACAGGTACATTTTTGGGGGGCTTGGGGATGGGGGACATACTCACAACACAATACTTAGCATAAAGTTTAGTATTTGCATTGAAAACCAAAGGACATTTTAGTTGTTTTTTTTTTCCATAAAATATTTAGAAAGTAATACAGTATATAACGTAGCATAGAATATTTTTGATAATTGTGTACCCTGCTCGTTTGTGCGACAACAGAAAACTTGATGCTCGGCCACATTATAACTGGCTCATGCTTTTCGCACCCTTGACATTTCAGCACAACATTGATATGAGCCAAAGCTCGGTTGAGTTGACACAGATACATTCTTTGGAGAAAACAAACAAACAAACAAACAAACAAACACCTAATAGCGACAACAACAACAGATCCTGCAATCATGCTGTCAACAAAACCTCCTGCAGTGTAATTCTCCTCATATTATGAGTGCCTAATTAGGGGAATCTTTGTGGGTTCATTCTGTATAGCAAAACCGTAGGCTTTGTGATTTTTAAAACCATACAACTCAAGTCCTGATTTGTATGTTGTAAAAACAAGTGTTATCGTTTTCCCACAACCTCACATAAGTTTGGACACGCCCCGCGCTGTTTTGTTCCTGTGCTGAGTAAATGTTTGAATAGCCAACGTCCAAAAACTGTGAACTGCTGTCCGGGTGGGTGGCTGCAACAATACAGGTGGTACGGACGAGGAAGCGGTCTAATTTGTCATATGAAAATGGGAAAAGACGGAGACGATGGCTTTCCATTGTGTAAATGGACATGCAATATTTTCTGTACTGGGGGAATTGAAATGGCCTATTGAATGAAATCACTGAAGGAAAGAAAAAAAAATGAAAATCTCATTTGATTGAAACAAGTGATTGTATGGGAGTTAAAGTATAAATGTATGAATACAAATAGATGGAGCGCAGATTGACAGGGTTCAAGAAAAAAATTTTTGATGTGCCATAATAGATGAAAAAATGAACCGGAAGCCACACATCAAATAGATACATACCCAACCATCACCAAGCATTTCAGTATTAAACAAAGTTACATAAAAAACATGGTCATAAAAGCAAATGAACAGTAGCCAGTCGACTCATATTTTCATTTCAAGTTTTCCTTCCCGATCTCGACCTCCAGCATGGTGGACAAACAAATACCGATCATGTGATCAAAAGCAATCTACAGTAAGTGCAGGTTGAGTTAGGAAAATGACGGTAAACTTTGGTAAGTAATAAAAAAAAAAATGCATCTTGAAATCCTCGAATCATTTGTGAACATTTCTTCCTTAATCTCTCAAGGCCCTATTTTGGTAGACTGGTGCCTGTGCGCTCGGTGTAAAAATGGCCTCGATAAATCTTCGGCACACGCACACACACACACACACACACACACACACACACACACACACACACACACACACACACTGCTCCGAGAGTCATCCAACAATTTGGTAACTGTAATTTATCTGCGCCCGAGGTAAAAACATAATTTTCATGCCAGGGAAATGGTCGAGTTCAACGCGTTTATGCATTTGGTAGAAGCGCTATTCCTCATTGGGCGTTCCTGCTGCTCCGACCGGCGCATCTGCAAATTCAGTGGCAAAAAGTGGACTCAATTTTAGACTTGTAAAAAGCAGGTCAAACTTGAGGCGCATGTGGTGTAATGCGATTTTGGTGTCTTTGATCTAGTACGCAGGCAGACAAATTTGGCACTCTGCGGCTGCTTGTGTTCGAAGTCATCGGATTTCATTGATAAATATACCCGCGTGGGACAATCCTTCTGAGTTACTGTGAAATCGTTTCATTGAACGATTATAATCATTGAAAATTATTGGAATTGCACCCCAGTCACTGCTGTGAAGGGCCGGGTGTCACACAAAGATGCACGATCAGGGGTTCAAGGCAGACTTTGCCCATCTGACATGCACGCCCGAATATTATCTGCAAGGGGAGAGTTTGCAGTTTACCTGCCAATGTTCTGCACGGGCTCCACGATTTTATTTCAGTTTCTTCAACGTCGAGCAAAGCGTACTCAGACATACCATGCTCAGAATGACCTGATTTTGATGCAAATGAGGGATGCCGTGAGGATTGGCTGCGAAAAGAGTACTTCCTTCCACAAGGCCGCACAAAGGCACAAAAATTCAATTTACGCCCAATTCTGTACAAAGTCGAGCAAAATACCAAAACAAAGAAAACTCCACCCATGGGCACAGCAAGAATGCACTTTGCACTACACTTGCACTCGGCACAAAAGTAGGACACTCAATCTTCATGAATCCTCAAATCTTTCACGCAACCATCTTGGTTGTTCGAAACAAGTAGTGTTCCCACAGACACATCACGCAGCAGTGTGTGTGTGACCTTCCATCACATGCTGTTGCAAGCCGCACGAGTTTGTGAGAATTTAGTCGGAGATTCAAGAAGTGAGGCAGTAAACTGGGCTCTCAACTTTCAAGTCCTTGGGGTATACTCTGTTCTAAATGAACTATATCAAAAACAAGATCTTTGAAAGGATTCCCCAAACTTCCAAGTTTGTACTATTAACGTCTATTAATATTCCGCATGAAATCATACATTCTACTGAGAGCAGACTCTTCTCAGCTACAACAAATAGGGACACTTTGTTTCCCTGTTTTTTCGCTGACATTCTTTGGTAATCATCAGCTTCATAACAGCATGTAATTTTCTTTATATTTGCAAGTGTGAAGTCATTCACGTGCACAGCTGGCAGTCAATGGCATACCTTGATGTCAGTGCACAACAGATTTGTGTGATTACAAATTTGTTCCTCTGATTGGTTTCATTTAATTCAACCACAGCTCTTTCCGCTCTTTTAAACGGATTTGCTTCGAAGAATAAATACATGACAAAAAGAACAAGATGTGTATCAAGCAAATGCAATGGTGGGCAGTCAGTTTCGATTCAAAAACAATAATTGTGTTTCATTTACGTGTACACACACACACACACACACACACACACACACACACACACACACACACACACACACACACCTATCATATCCTGTATTTAGATTAAAAAGTACTCTACCATAAATGTTGACACCCGAGGAGGAAAGTACAGTAGGCCTATTTGAAAAGCCATTGTAGGCATTTGATAAAAGCACTTACGTTCAACTCGCTCCCCGAATAGGTAGTGCAGACAGAACAGACAATAAAATAAACGATTCAATTATAAGCTGAGAGAGAAAATGACAAGTGGTTCTAAAGTTCAAGTCTATACCCAGCGGAAACATCACAAACGTGCAATCCGCGCTGAAAACAAGATAGGATTTGTGTTGGCTCGGCAGGGGCTCTTGCAAGACTTCTCCTCCATGACAGATCTTTTGAGTTCCTATGTATGGAAGAGTTGTAATTGTCATGTTTCTTTCCACTCTCATCTTTTAGCCATGGGAGATAAACCGCTGTGAGTCACCTGTATGCATGCGTAGAAAGGCACTTTCTCTGCATCTGTTATATATTCAAGAATACTTCTAATACAGTGCCTTGCAAAGTATTCACCTCCTCGCCTTTTTCAGACCTATTTACAATCTCGATGAAGAGAAATGAAAATGCATATGCCTCAAAAAGTTTTTAAAAACGGAATATTGGCAGATGCATATGTTTTCACCCTTTGTTATGAAGCCCCAAATAAATTCTGATGCATCCAATTACCTTTAAATAGAATATATCTTTAAATATCGTAAAATTGGTGAAGTCTGCCAATATTCCGTTTTTAAAAACTTTTTTGAGGCATATGTAATTTTAATTTCTCTTCATCAAGATTGTAAATAGGTCTGAAAAAAGATGAGTAGGTGATTCTGTGCATTCTTCAAAATGGGTTGTTCAAAACCAAAAATGGATTGGGAAATCGGACTAGATTACATAAGGCAATCATGGTTTTAATCTGGATCAAACCTTCACTTTGTGTTGTTTATAACCTTGACTAAAAAAAAAAAATAAATAAATCAGAGTAACGTAGCTTCAGGGCACATTTCAGGAACAAAATGTGATTCTCAGTCAATTCTAACTGGTCAAATAGATTGTGTTTGTCATGCCGTCAATTTATATTAATTTATTGATGTTTTATTCAAGTTATTTTCAAAGCATCAACTCTGTCCAAATTTGCAGGCTGGCTCCTTCAAAGCCTTTGAAAGCTCCTCCTTAGGCCCCTGTCACACCTTGACGATTTAGCCAGCGTATGCCGACGTAGGAAAAATTTGGCAAATACGCTGGCGTACGTCGAATAAGTTATGGGTAAGTTTTGTATACGTAACAGCACGCTGAAGCACGTTGGTATACGTCGAAGTATCGTCGAGTCGTCGAGAAATTTTAAGCATGCTTAAAATTTCTGTCGATGTCAGCGTATGGCTATACGTCCCGTATACGCAGGCCATAAGTAATAGGTAAGTTATGCGATCGTTGCACACGTTCAAACACGTTAAGTGTAGGTTACTCATAAGTCCATATCGTCGAGAATACCTACTAGCTGTTCTCCAACATCCGTGCCTTTCGGAACTGCAATACGCTGCTGCATAGCGTGCAGCAGCGTATTGCCGACGATCACGTGACTTAGTCTATAAAAAGGCTGGCGCTCGACGTTTCAAATCATAACTGCACTAGACATTGCAGTACCAACATCTGTTTGAGGACTATCCCCGGTCTAGTTAAAATGGTATAACCCAAGAGGCAAGGTGCGGCTTGCCATCGTTACTGTGAGTTGCTATTCACGCTATTAAAGCAGCAATCAAACGCCATTATGACTTGTGTCATTAATAAACCAAACAACATCAGCGTCATGGCAAAGAAAAGTCTGGGGAGCTCATCAAAGGTCTCGCAGAGGCTCAGCCCATCACAGCCACTGCAGCCTTCGCCAACTACGTGCGTGACAGCCTGGTCAGCATGTCCAAGCGCAAGTTCGAAGGCACGGATGTTGGAGAACAGCTAGTAGGTATTCTCGACGTATTTGGACTTATGAGTAACCTACACTTAACGTGTTTGAACGTGTGCAACGATCGCATAACTTACCTATTACTTATGGCTGCATGATACGGGACGTATAGCCATACGCTGATATCGACGAGAAATTTTAAGCATGCTTAAAATTTCTCGACGACCTCGGACGCATTTCGACGTATACCAACGTGCTTCAGCGTGCTGTTACGTATACAAAACTTACCCATAACTTAATTCGACGTACGCCAGCGTATTTGCCAAATTTTTCCTACGTCGGCATACGCTGGCTAAATCGTCAAGGTGTGACAGGGGCTTGAAACGTCGAGCGCCAGCCTTTTTATAGACTACGTCACGTGATCGTTGGCAATACGCTGCTGCACGCTATGCATAAATTAGACTATCGTTGGGCATAAGTTGTGTACGCCGGCAACACGCTAGGCATTCGTTGGAATAAGTTATCTATAAGTTATCGAAACGTTCTATATAATTTACTGATACGTTATGTATACGTCCAACCCGTTATGAATGCGCTATGTATATCGCCAAAATTGAAAAAAATCGATAATTCAGCGTATGCCAGCGTTTTAGGGAAAATCTGAACGTCGGCATACGCTGGCTGAATCGTCAAGGTGTGACAGGGCCTTTATGCAGCCTCCACAGACAAATTCATAGGCTGCATCTTCTCATCGCCTAATTTGTCGGCCACATGACGTCACTGCCGGCGGTGTCCAAATTTGCACGGCCTTCAAATGTCTCCTTCACATCTGGCCTTCTTTTCCTTGGAGTGAGAGCGGCCCTCAGCAAAGGCTGACGGAGCAACTTACGGAGCCTTCATTGCTTTGCCCTCCTTCTACGATGTTCGACACTATTCTTTGACTCGGCAGAGTTTACTTTCAATTGTAAGTATACGTTTTCCTATGTAATCTTAAAACGTCACCTATAACGTAAGACTAATTGGGCAACAATTGAATAGTTACATTCGGATTAAGTGATCTTATTTGCCTCATTGGCCAGAATCACTTAAAGATAGCGCCAGTAACTATTAAATGGTGGGTTTCAATCGTTATCATTTTGCATGTTAGCATTATATTTTTGTCATGCTTTAGCGAGAAAGAAACTGACCGCCCAATTTATAAATCTGCAGGCTGAAAACGATGGCTTCTTCACTGGGGCCAAATTCTCTGCAGCCACAGCAGTGGTTCCCAACCTCATTTGGCTTGTGTACCACCGAACCTTTTTGTTATTCTACCCTCTGACTTGTATGTATTGGTGATTCACCAAATGTACCCAAGACAACAGTTCATCAAATGAAAAATATGATATTTTCGCAAAGTTAATTTTTAGGAATTCTCTCCTTTTTGTTTTTCTTTATCTAAAATGAAAATGATAATATATACACTTAATATAAATAAATATAAATAGTAGGGAGGACAACAGAGAAATAAAACCACCTTTGTTATTTGTAAACTCATAACATTTACCACAAAAAAATTAAGCTCCTTTGAAAAAGTCCCCTTTAAACCAGCACATACATTTTAATATGAGAAACAAATCACTTCACAAGAATATTCAGACCCACTCTAGCAATTTTACTTTCTTTTCATCAGCAATTCGAGTGTTAATGAGACTTGAGCTAACACGCGGCTGTGTCGCAGGTTATTGCTCTTGGACATCAATGAACCTGCATGTTACCAATAATACCAGGATTTTTTACACATTTTTGCATCTCTATTATTATTATTATTATTATTTTTGCATGCATGCATGCATGAATGCATTTTCATTTATTTAATTCAGGACTATTGCGGAAAAATTTGGCCTACAAGCCAAAGTGACTACCGTGCAGGTAAAAAAAAAAAATTGAAAAAAATTACTTTGCATCTAAATCCACATTTTTTTCTTGAGTGTGTAAACATATTTAATCATGTCTGTGATGTTGTTGTTGTTGTTAAAAGATTGCAAGTGCCCAGGAACTGGTGAGGGTGTGGCAGCAAAGTCCACAGCAGAAACCTGGCCCTGGTTTGATATCATGGATGGGATGTTGGGACAGAGGCCATTCATCACCTCAACACTAAATCCTTCAACCCCCCTCCTCCCTCCCACACACACACACACACACACACACACACACACACACACACACACACACACAACCACCTCGCACCCACGTTCTTCCTAATTGTTTCTTTCCTTGAGGACAGTTTGGGCCAAGTCAGGCCAGAGAGGTGCAGATGCAGCAGCAAGAGAGGGAGGAGGAGGAGGAAGATTAGCAGGAGGAAGAAAAAAAGAGTAAGCTAAAGGTAGATGAGTTGTAGAAAATGGATTTGGAGCATCAGGGAGTGGAAATGGAAAGGCAGATTTTGAAAGATGAGAGAAAGGCGGATATATTTGAAAGAGGGAGATATTTGAGTGGTTCTTCAGGCTGATGAAAAAGATGATGGATAAAACAATAATAATAATAATAATTGTGCTAGTTTTTCTATTATTTAGACTAAAATATATACTATAACATTCATTTAAAAGTGTATGAAAACTGAAACCCTTACCAAACATCTGGAGAATGTTTAAGACCTAGAACGAACCCTGACGTGAATGCGCATTTTCATAGCGTCCATTTTTTGAAAATGTTCCTCCCTCAGTGGAATAGTGGCTCTTTTAGTTTTTGTGACATGCACATGCACGAAATATGCTGAGACTTTGACCCCACCGAGTGTTGAGCATAGGCTTAGAGCTCAAAAATACATTTTGGATCGACCTATTCTTCATATCTATGGACGAGCTTCGGTAGGGTGCAAGCACCTTTTTGTATTATTTTTACAAAAACACGCTTTTAATACGGCTTCCACCCCTAAAGATAGATAGATAGATAGATAGATAGATAGATAGATAGATAGATAGATAGATAGATAGATAGATAGATAGATAGATAGATAGATAGATAGATAGATAGATAGATAGATAGATAGATAGATAGATAGATAGATAGATAGATAGATAGATGAATAAAATGAGTAGATAGTCAGCTAAAAACTTATTGTACTGTGTCTACCAAAGTCAGCTGGTCTCTCATTCAAGTACAATGTTCATATTAAAAATATAATTCTGTTTCGATCATAGCCATTTTACTGAAGCAAGTTTAATCTTAGGTGGATGGATAGATAGCCAGCAAATCATATTAATTTTTTAAAGTTTTTGTTGTTTAAAGTTTTTAATAGTTGGCAGGATTTTTACTGAGGCATTTAATGAAAATGAATATTGGCGATGCACTGGCGCCTTCTCATTTAATAATAATAATAATAATAATAATACATTTTATTTATAAGCCCCTTTCAAAATACCCAAGGACACTTTACAATCAACAAAGATCAATAAAACCACAGATAAAATTATAAATAATAAAAAGTGATGAGTTTAAACTGAATATGCAATTTTAAATAGGTGGGTTTTGAGATGAGTTTTGAATATGGGAAGAGAGTCAATATTACGGATGTCGGATGGGAGTGAGTTCCAGAGTTTGGGGCAGAGCGGCTGAAAGCTCTGCACCCCATCGTGCATAAGCTGAGACGGGCAGAGGGTACACAGAGGTGGAGGGAGGCAGAGGACCTGAGGGAACGAGAGGGAACTGAAATTTGAAGAAGGTCCGACAGATAGGGGTGGGCAAGGTTATGGATGGCTTTGAATGTGAAGAGGAGTATTTTGAAGTTGATCCTCAGTTTGACAGGGAGCTAGTGGAGCTGTTGGAGGATGGGGGTTCCAGTGATGATACATATTGAGAATTTTGGTGAGGGCCGTGTTGTATTGGGAAACCAAAACATCAGGAGAGGAATCTATGTCCGGAGTCAGGTTGGCGATCCTTGCAGCGAGAGAGTCAATGTTGATGTCTTTGATATTACGGTAAGAGATGATGCGGGGTGATTTGGAGGTGGAGAGCCAGAGGGTGACTTTAAATGAAATGAGGAAGTGGTCCGTTATAGGGAATTCATCAGCAGTACAGTTGGAGGTGGTGAGGCCAGAGCAGCAAATGAGATCCAGGGTGTGTCCTTGAATGTGTGTGGGGAAGTCTGCAAACGGATGGAAGCCAAAGCTGTCAAGTGAGGAGGTGAAGTCCATGGTGAGCGGAAGGGCGGTATTGTCCATGTGTATATTGAAATCCCCCAGAATAATTATAGTTGGAGATAGAGAGGAGAGATGGGTGAGGACAGAAGACAATTCATTTAAAAAGTCGCAATGAGGTTTAGGGGCACAGTATACTGTGGCAATGATCGTTGGAGTGGGTCCGGAAATTTGACAGGTGAGGCATTCAAATGAGGAGAGAAGAGGGAGAGAGATAGGAAGAACTTTCCACTTCTCGCAGTATAATATCATGAGTCCACCTCCGCGACCCGTGCCAGGGTAAACAAAACCTGGAGGAGTAGAATTGTTAAGTTGAGGAAAGTCGCCAGGAGTTTGCCAGGTCTCATTCAGACAAAAAAAGTCAAGCTTACGGTCTCTGAGGATATGCTGGATAAGACAACCTTTCCCAGTGAGCGAATGGATGTTGAGCAATCCGAAGTTGACACCGGCAATATTGCTGTTGCGAGGAGCATTTGCTGACCTAGCCAGGCCGGCTAACACGCTGTGGTCCGCGGGTCGGCCGTTGTATCTGTGTGGCCGGGGGGAGGATGACCAGAAGGAGGTAGGTGATGCCCTTGGAGCCATCAGGGTGGAAGCCCCGACGAGACCCACGATGGATATATTTCCAGGAGGGACGAAGAGCGATGTCCGGGTAGTGGTGTAGCGCAGGTGGAGAGCACGACCACCGAAAGCGGAGCCCGAGAAGCTCTGCCACTGAGTACTGTAGTAGTCCTTCCATAGGTCGATAGAGGAGCGACAGGATGGTCCAAATTAGTACGGCCCAGACAAAGGCCCTCTTAACCCTCATCATGGGGTACAAAGGGAGGAGATGGCACAGGGCCTCGTCTGAGATCCGAAAAGGTAGGACGCTGTGACAGCGCGATTGAGAACAATCATATGGTGGTTGACGGTTTATGATCAAAAATGGATTGGCGACAGTAAAACCGTAAAAAATGCAGAAAAATGTTTTGCGGGTGAGCAGCGGCAGCCAGACGCGCCAGCGTTCACTCAACCCGGAAGCAACCGGTGACAGCTGATTTGTAGTTTTCTTCCATTATTTACTGTATTTGATTGTCAGATTGACAGTTCCCTGCCTTTGTAGGTATCGCTCACATTTTCTACAGGTATAAAAATAATAAATACTTCAAATAATATTAAAAAGAATCAACAAAGCTATGAAAAGCAACATGTTTGCAAAAAACAAACCAGCCCATCTCTCTGCACACACACACGGCAAACTATGTTGGCAAAACTATTTAAGATCAGGGTTTGCTAATAAGAGCCAGCTCTCATTTTTATGAACACTAAATCGAAGCTTCACATAACATTGACATCAGTGAAAGGCCTTTTTTTTTAAATTGCAAATTACAGTGGATACATTGCTTCTGGAAGTAATATTACTAAGAATATTCTCAAGTTTGTCATATTTTCCTTTTCATAGTTGTGATTCTTCCAAGAAAAGCAAAGCACTCATTCTGTCAGAATGATCCTATTTAAGTACCTCTTGTCACAGTGAAATTCATCTTTTGTACAATTCGAGATGTGTAGCTTATTTAAAGAGATGATGTGTTTTGATGAAGGAATCTGACTGTGGCTATCCTTTGTCCTGAGGCTTTCCTACTGAGTACAGAGAGAATGCAATGGATGTTGTGTCACAGTGTCTTCCTGGCGACATCTGACTGACTAACAGGAACCTCCCACGGCACGGGTGCTTGGTCGCTTGCCTCAAATGACTTGGGCTGACACCTTGAAACCAATGCAGCACAAAGGAAAATCCTCCTTTTTAAATTAATACAACCACATTGTCTTCCTGTTTGAGGCATGCATCAATAAATACATCAACCAAACACAGCACCCGATACATTATTCATAATTACATTAAAGGCAGTTTCAGAGCTCGTGCCTCTAAATCCCATTGTCATTTCCCAAGTCCTCTTCAAGGTGATCTGGAATCTGATCAGATCAGTGCATGTTTACATTACCTGATTTAACTTTGATCTACTTGCATGTTGATTGTTGCATGACAGGGGCGTTGTTTTCGCAGTATCACATACTTGAGGCGTTAGATAAGTTATTTGAACTTTGGTCTTTGAAGTCCTGACCTGTAGTTTCTCATCGATGAATGCAGTTGCCGTCTGTACGCGCTTGTGAGAAATGTCTCACACCCAGTGTCTTTTCTTCCCACCTGCTTACCTGCCTTTGCAGTCCAGTCCCGTCCTATGTGCGACTTCAGCCTAGAGAAAGTCACTCTGCTGCTCATTGGAGAGTTGACTAACAGTCACTTCGCTATGTTTCGACCCCTGGAGCCTTGCGGCAGCCCTCTGAGGGTCGCAGTCCAAACAGTTTTCCCTGGCAGTAGTAATCTCAGGACAAGGACAGTGTCTGCATGTGCCGTGGTTCTCCAGTAGTCCGTTGGAAAACTGCGTAGAGTTACACTCTTCTTTGTCATGAGGTTGCCGGCACGGTCTCTCCTGGGTGGAATTGTGCTGACACAAACACCGCAGAGTGACCTTCTGCACAGGGCTAGGTCCCGACAGAGAGACTTGCGGAAGTTAGGTTTAAAACCAGATAGACAATGGGGTTGTAAAGTGTCGAGGACTTGGCGAAGATAGCGGCCAGTGCGAAAGCCATAGGTGGTACTTTTGAGGGGTTACCAAATGCTGCCCACATGGACACAATCGCGTAGGGACTCCATGCTGTCAGGAAACCAATGCAAACCGCCACCGACAGCTAAAAACCGAAGCAAAAAAAATAAATAAATTGATATTAATGTGCACACGCTGCAAAAGGTTTGGGATTTTTGACTTTCGGCTGAAATCTCAGGATGAACCTGAAAGGTTTATGTCGACAAATCATGTCCAACAAATACTGTAAATTCCATGTAAAGTGAACCTAAATGTGTCTTGTAAATTTGACACACCACAGACACGAGTGTCGTGAACAACCTGGCCATATTTTAATGATCCAAAAAGTGAAAGTATCTCAAATGAAGCACCAAAACTATTTCAGCTCTTGAACACTGTGCCACTCAATACCGCACATCTTTCTTAAGTCGAATGGCTGGGATATATACATATATCTGCATTCAAAGTTTTAGAAAGGTTGTGATTAAGTTAACCTGTAAAGGTTATCGTCAGGGGTGCACATAACCGCGGCATCAGCGTGCATGAGGGCGAGCAATTGAGTATTGTGCTCGAGTTCAAGTCACCTAGCTTTTGCGCTCCAATATCTTCGGCCAACTTCAGTTTGAAATCAAGTCAGCTGCCACGATGGCTTCTCAGGGCCAACTTTGAAAAATAAAAGCTAGGTAAGCGATTGACCATCCAAATATTTCGCCACAAAAGCCAAGTATCCCAAACATTTTACGAGTAGTGTATGTGCAGTGCAAGAACGTATTGCGTAATTAGTGCTGGGAACGTACCTTAATAATAAGTGCATGTGCATTGGTGATCTTGTTCTGAGGTGACATGTGCTGCTGCACTGCCTGGCGGGAGCCGCGGACGGTCAAAAGGATGAACACGTAGGACAGAAAGATGACCGTGCAGGGAACAATGTAGCAGAAGAAGAAGAGGCAGACGATGTAGCTCATAGCCAAAGAGTTCCGGCTAGGCACGTGCCAGTCGATGCAGCACGCCGTACCGTACGGCTCGGGTCCGTACTCTCCCCACCCCAACAGGGGCCCCACGGCAAACACGGCCGCGTAGCACCAGACCCCGGCGACTAGCAAGCAGGCATGGCAGGAGGAGAATTTGTTGCCTGAGGACAAGCATAACAGAAAGCCTGATTGAAAAAAACAAGTCTCACGGTCAGACGAACATAGCTGGGCGCACGGTCTCGTCAGCTGTGTTCTCACAGACGTGCTGCATGGGGAACAGTATGTCCTTGTATTATGGGGACATGTATGGCAGGATGTGGAGAGGACATCATAACAAACTTGTCATTTACAGCTCATCAAACCATACCGGATCAAGTGCCGTATTGTTTTTAGAGAAGAAGACAGAGGGAATAAATAAACAATGACTGAAAAGTGGACAGAAAGCTCATTTTTTTTACATTTGAAAGTGCATCACTAATGTATTCAACAGTAATTAAAAGTATTCACGGGAGCATGGAAGTATCTGTGGAAAAAAACATGGACATGCTGCACAGAAAACACATTTCACAAAAGACAACAACAACAAAATAGATCAAAGAACTTTTGACAAACACTGTTAACACTATCATTATTAAAAACTCGAAGACTCTGTGAAGTGAATTCAGAAGTTTGTTAATACATTAAGCAAGTTTGAAGATAAATGTTGCAAACGTGCAATGTAGTACTGAACTGGGAGATATAGCATCAAACTGTTTTTACTATTTCAGTTTGCTTATTATTGGTAAACTTTATTTCATGTATTTATTTATTCGTCGAGGGGGACTATTATCGTAGTCAACCTTGGTGCACATCCGGTGCAATTGTGAGGTATTAGGTCCATTTCTAGCACTGTGGCTTGCAACCAGTTAGCTAGCTAGCAATGCATGCATCCCATAAATGCATCTTCCCTGGATGCCACAATTTGAAGAGCATCTCAACGTCCTTGGCTGCTGTGTGTTCTTGAGGCTATTGAAATATGGTGAACACAAAGCACTGTGGGAATATAACTGGCGGCAAGTAGATGCTCCAATGTCTGTCATGTAGTGTCAGCCACAGGCTGAATAAGGCGTGCCGTCATGTTTAATAAACAGTTGACTTTCCCTGAAGTATCTCTGTTGTGTTGACCCACAACACCAAGTGAGGAGGTGACACAGAAAAGGAGTCTCCCGCCTATTTGCTGCACGAGAAGAATATCAGAAACCTGTTAGCTCTCGAGCTAGCTCATGGCTAGCACCTCTTGTCAGGATACAGAAAGGCCCGCGATGACTCTGTGGGAGATATTCCTGCGGCTCGCGGCTGTAAGCGGTTATACTGTTGCGGCTTAAATATGTAGGGATGTGTGGCTGTAGGAAAGCTGCTCGAGTGTAATAGTGCTTTGAGTGCCCTGACAGTAGTGCTCTTACAAATGAAACACATTTACCATTTAATTTATTAACCTTAATGTAGTGGTTTTTATGCAATTTCCACACCAGATTGTTGTGGGAAAAAATGTAGCCTGAAAGCTGTTTGTGACATCATACTCAATACTATGATGACTTTTTGGCAGTTGAGTTTATAGCGTGCAAAAGGCATGACGTGATTTTACTCATGAATACCATAAATCGCAGCGTTTATTATAACTTCAGGCACATGAGTGCTCACATTATCACTTGGCAATCCAAAGTCGCCCATTGGCATGACAGGAGAGAATTTGTCACAGCTGTGTGGTGTCCATTTACAACTCACATCTCACATTGAAAATAATCAAAACACAGAAATACTACAACTACGCCATCCATCCATCCATCCATCCATCCATCCATCCATCCATCCATCCATTTTCTGAACGTTTCATCTTCACAAGGGCCGCGGGGCGTGCTGGAGCCTCTCTCAGCTGTCCTCGAGCAGTAGGCGGGCCCCTGAACTGGTTGCCAGCCAATCGCAGGACACACAGAGACGAACAACCATCCGCGCTCACACTCACACCTAGGGACAATTTAGAGTGTTCAATCAGCCTGCCATGCGTGTTTTTGGAATGTGGGAGGAAACCGGACTTATGTGATGAAAACAATTCTGAATGTCATCCTGTGTGACAAACAATTTTGTGATCCCCAGGCTAATGGATTAATAACAACAAAAAATGTTACTTACTCCACCCCCAGGCCCCAACTTTCATTAAACTGTGACCCATTGGGTAGTTTTGATGCACTTCCACTCCTATTACTGTGGTTACAGTCATGGGTGTGAAATGATCCATCAGAAATACCGGAAAGGCTCTCACCCATAGACAATGACTAATTGATTCTGGTGGTTGCAGCATTACTGCAGCGAGGAACACTGCGAGCCTTATTTGCAACAAGACCAATCTTCTTCAACTGCATGTCAGAACCTCTTATGGTCCAAAGTGAGGGTGGAGGCAGCTGGTTAAGCCCGGCGGCGTACAATGCACTGTCGTGTTATGGAGTGTGTGTGTGTGTGTGTGTGTGTGTGTGTGTGTGTGTGTGTGTGTGTGTGTGTGTGTGTGTGCGCACATTTGCTTGTCCTGATGCATATCTTTCATCTGATGTGAAGCATCCTTTCACTGATTAAATCATCTCAGCAGCAGCACATTAAAATTTCAACCTGAGCTTGTTCTACACCGAGAGCTGACTTCAACTACAAAGATAAGATAAGATAAGATAACCTTTATTTTTCCCACACTGGGGAAATTTGCAGTCAACAGCAGCAAAATTGGGGTCGGGGTGAGAGAAAAAAAATAGTGTTTCATTGCACAAAATAAATGTTTCAGAAAAGAACTGTACACAGGTCAATATAAGTGCAATATAAAATAAAGCATTCACAATATATATGTAGAATAAATGTAATAAATTAGCAATAGCATAGAAAAGACAGCGTAAGGTGGCTGTGCTATTTACAATGGTTGCAGGTTTTAACATATGTTTATTCAGCAGCCTGACAGCAGTCGGTAGAACTGAGCGGCGGTATCTCTCCTTGTTGCAGCACGGGTATAACAGTCTCTCGCTGAAGGAGCTACCCAGTGCTGTCAAGGTGTTTGTAGCAGTACCGGTAAATCATTTAGAAAAAAAAAAAAAGATACACAATTCCTCATGTCGCAGCTCCTGTAAGCGTACTGTCGCATACACTCCAACAGTGCCATCATTTTCTGCTGGGAAAAAAAAAAAACCCACAGATGCGGCAGACATGCTGCATTGGAGGCACAGGCATCAAGTGCTGATATTCTCCTCCGATGAACAGCACAGGATGTCCACACGACATACTTGTACAATAAACATGAAGGGTCCTATTTTCGCACCCAGTGCAAGTGCGGTATTACTGTGTGAGGGTGGGGTCGTTGTGTCGCGATAAAGTGGGGTGCTAATTAGAATAATGGGTGTGACGGTGGTCGACTTGTTAATTCATCTGCCTCACAGTGCAGAGGTGCAGAGTTCGATTCCGGCTTCAGCCTTCCTGTGTGGAGTTTGCATGTTCTTCCCGTGCTTGCATGGGTTTTCTCCGGGTACTCCCGTTCCCTCCCGCATTTCAAAATCATGCATGACAGGCTAACTGATAACTCTAAATTGTCCCAAGTTGTGACTGTGAGTGCAAATGGTTGTTCATCTATGTGTGCCCTGCGATTGGCTGGCAACCAGTTCAGGGTGTCCCCCGCCTACGACCCAAAGAGAGCTGGGGTAGGCTGAGAATAAAGCGGATCGTAAAAATGGATGGATAGCTGGATTATACTAATGCATTCAATGAATTTGATTTCTACAATGATTCAAATGGTTTGAGGCATACTATTGTCATTTTTATGATTGACATATGACATCCACCACACAGATCAGCTAAGCGCAGAATCTGTCTGCTTGGGATTTGATCAAATCCTCCAGAATCACGTTACACCACATACGCCACAAAGTAGCCCTCCTTTGAGCTGGTCTGGTCGCAGTGCACTTTTTGTCACTAAATTGTTAAGTGCGCCAGGGACGTGTAATAGAAAACGCTCTCGTCCACCAGAAAACCCCACCAAGGAGAAGCAACATGGTAAGGAACAATTCCCTGGAATAAAAATGAAGACCGAGCGCACAAACACGTGTCTGTTGTCACAGTTAAAAAACGAACAGAAAAGTGATCTGTAACAAATGAAACGCTGTAACAAAAATATTTATTCACAAAAAGCGCACTGACAAAATATGAACTACATTAACAAAAGCACTTGCAAAAGGCAAGAAAATAGTTGCCCCGTAAATACCAAATGAAATGACAAGAATCCAATTCACTCGACAAAAGAAAAGCAAGATCAAATGACGAAACAAAAATTATACTGACAGAAACGAAGAACAACGAGAACAAGCACGACTATATGGCGAGAGGTCTAGAAAACAAACACTTGAGCAAGAGCAGCAACCACGTCTCATAATGCAACAAGCTGCAGGCAGCTTGTCAGTTCTTAAATGCATGGCTAATGATCATGGGCAGCAGGTGTGCGCACTGAGGGAAAGGCCCTCGTCTGCCACCTGCTGGAGGCACACTAGAACAGGATAATGGCGTCGATGAAAAGCGAGCCCAGAGACTCCAATGACACGTCCTTTTTGTGTCAATTTGTTGTTATTCTTTTAAATTTTGTTTCTTCTTTTTTATAATTGTCATGTTCGATTGTTTTGTGTTTGATTTTTATTGATCAACAACGCATTTTTTTGCTCTGCTCTATTCAGTAAATTGAGTGGCGTACACTTAATGCAGCATACAGCCCGTCTTGAGTTTGTAGCCTGACCTATGCTTTCACAACCAGATGCACTTAACATCACAAGAGAAATTCTGTATCGATTATGTTGTCAGTAAGCTGCAAACTCCTCTTTTGTCTCTGCTATTTCCATCTCCCCGTTTTCATTAGAGCCTCTTAAAGGAAACACGTGGCGGGATGAGTCCACCAAGCAGGGAGGCCTCTGACTTATCCCTTTCAAATCTTTTGATTTATAGACTTCGATCCAGCGCTCACAAGTCCATCAACAGCCACGGGTGGCTGTCGATTAGATCTAATGAAAAGAAGATGCGTTTCAATGTCAACTATTCTGTTCATCATTAGCTGTCTATGAACAACAACAGAACTAGCATGAGGCAGCTTTTCTGGCTTTGATAAAAGAAGTCATAAGGTTTGGGGGGTGGGGGGGGTCTTTCTCTTCCCCTCAATCCTTATTACATTTTATCAGCATTATAAATGCTACGGTGGCTCACCGTGAGGTATTACTGGATGATCAAGGTGAGTCAAGTCATTGCAGTGCAACATAAAATAAGTAAACAAACCTGCACTGGAGTACAGTAGTTGTGTTATTCCTTCAAACTTGAAACTTGATGTCATCATGTATAGCTCAACCCGTATTGTGTTGTTTTGTTTTTGTTATTGTAAAGTGTCCTTGGGTGTCTTGAAAGGTGCTTATAAATAAAATGTATTACTATTATTATTATTATTATTGTTATTATTATTATTATAATGGTCATGGCATCTAGTAAAGCAAATTTGAATGGATTGAAATGGTGAATGCACTCTCTACCTCAGATGCTCTTTGTAGCATCTGAAGATTTTAAATGCGGTGCACAGTAAAGCCAACGGAAATCTCCTTTTATCTAGCTTTACCCATGGATCGCTTGGTCAATACGTCGCTGCAGACACTTTGAGGATGAGCATTGATGTGATTGATGGGATTAGTACGCAGAAGTTTTGCTGGAGCTCAACTCAAGCAAAGCATTTTCCCATGATTTAGAATTTCCCCACCCACCAGCTGATCGCAGCCCAACATTTGAAATGTGAAATGATTCCAAATTCTAATTTGTTTTTTTCACCTTAGCTGCTGTGTAGTCTCGCACTCTTTTGCCACGCTCTCGACCTTTCATGTCTCTCCCTCACTCCTGTTTGTGTGCTCACTGTGCTGTTTGTCTCTTACCTCTCTCTTCCACCTAACTTGGAACTGAACAAATTACAAACAGCGTTACAAGGAAAAAGACAAGAGAAACCAACAAATTCTATCAATCAGAAGCCGGATCTCGTTGTTCACTAACAACCAGATTGCTTGTGACCAACGTGTCACGAATGTACGGTGACCGAGCGTCTTGCATAGCGCGCGCACCATATCGCGTTTAAAGCTCAATGCACGCGTTCTGCAAATTGAGGCCGTGTCCCGCAATATCACTGCTTGTTCAAATACCAAACTAGATCACGATATCACCCCGCACCTGGCGCGAGCTGGAAGGCTTGCTGAGAACGACCAGAGATTATAAGGCAGTGTTATTGCAATGGGCATGCTGACGGCCTGAGCGATGTGCCCGATTGGTTGAACAACTGGGCACCACCGCCTTCATAATCACAATATCAACCAGGCTTATGCAAGGTAGTCCCATCAAGTCCGTTTTCCACTGGAAAGCAGCATTTTGCTCTGTAGATAGCAGAGGTGGGAATTCCCTACATTGACGAACACCCATTTTGCTGACGGATGACAAACTGGCAGACTCAGCACTGGTAGAATTATGTGCAGACTCACCCTACATTTCAGAAGGTGGCGGTAACACACCAAAATCTGTTTGACAACCGCCAAAAAACAGAAGTAGATGACAAAGTTGAAGGATCTGCATTGGCTTTGGGTTTCCACGAGGATTCAGATGGCATTTGAATGCAGCAAGATTGTACATTTGGCATCAATGCAATATGCAAACAGCCCAGGCTGTTGATAACATTTTGTAAATTTACCCACCTCTGGTAAATAGCACCCTCAGAGGCCAGTATTCTGGGATTCAATTTGGGGGCACCCCCTCCCAAATTGGCTATGATTGCCTAGGACAGGGGTGCCCAAACTTTTTGACCGAAGACCGTTACAGCAAGACGCATGCATACATGACGCATACGCATGCACGTACCTTTTAAAAGCTTCTCCCGGCCCTCCAGATTCCCATTCTTTGCCTGTCCACTCGGTGAATTGTACAAAACAAACTTTGAATGAGAATAATAATAACGATAAAAGATTAGGAAAAAAACTCTTAGCGCAAGCTGCAACTGCAGACTGCTGAGCACTTCCGTGACCCAGTCACACGACACCGTAGGTTAAAGATGACCCGCTTTATTTTAGTTTATTTTAGAAATACTGTTTGTGAAAGTGAGAATGATAGAATGATTAGGGTGCATTGTGCATTAACACAAAAAAAATATATTACTAACATGCACAAAGACACATTTTTGTCCTTTTTTTTCCTTTTTTCGTCTACACCCCTCGGATCGATTTGGGACCAGTCCTTGATCTACTGGTCGATCACGATCGACGTCATGGGCATCCCTAGCATACAACATATAGATCATCTCTTAACCTGAGTTAAACAGGATAGGTTCCATCGCTATATGGACAATGCCTCTTATTTCAAATACTACCTTCCATCTTTAATACAGACATGTATGACAACATAATCACTGACAGAGTGAGCGCAAAATGCTTCATAGTACATCTGAATCGGGATGAACCACAGGCGATTGCTCTAAGACTGCAAGGGAAGCTCAGCTTCCTCTAAAATGTCAAAAGTAAGTGATCAAATATATGTGTGTACGTACCATTGTGTGGACTAAATATGCGCGACAAAGCACTCAACTTTTGTTCGAATCAGCTTTTTATTACTGGTTACGACGCGACTCTCTTCTCATTCATTCCTGCAGCTTCACTGTGCTTTAAACTGTGTGGACGCTGAGCGTCGATCGCGGACGCTGGGCATCTAGAGATTTCAGTGTAGGTTGTCCCAATGCATTGAAACGAGACGAGTCATTGGATAAATGCTGGTTTTGTCCCACCCATTGGACGCTCAGCGTCTCTGGGAGTCTATGGACAGTGGGCATTTATCGGCTGGCCGGGCGCTGAGCTTTTCTGCATGATGATTGGATGATCTGTCTGAGGCTGAATCTTTTTGATTGACAGCGAAATGAGCCAATCACCGATCTTATGGTGAAGGCATTCTTTTCATTTTTGAAAGGAACAGAGAGTAGAATTCAAGTATAAATAAACAGACACATTTTATGATGTAGGCCGAAATTGAGCTTCCCCTCCTTGACGGACCAGCATCCACCACTGGGATGAACTTATCTATGGATCTGACCCTGTTTTGCAACACAGCGTTCAGTGGGTAGAAGCGAAGCTGCTTGTTAAGTGCATAAAATCATGTTGGAACAAAAGAGCAGCTTTGCTAAGGGCATCCCCTTTTGAAGCAACCTTTTTGTACACGGTTATTGGTGGGTTAGTGATGAGGGCATAAGTGCTTATGCTCATTTACATTTCAGGCTGTTTAATTTGTGAGTCTTGTAGTGTCTGGAGTCGCGTGTTCTGCATTATACATGTGTTTCTGGAGGGGCGAAACAAGTTTCAAAAAGAGCCCGCCTAAAATGTGGCCTTGACTTCAAGGACACAACTAAAGCTGAAAGAGACCCCAGAATCCATTTAGAGGCAGATGCAGCAACATTTCAAAACTCACTGCAGCAGAATGTGAACATGGAGTACAAAGCCTGAATCTGTTAATGAGTTTTCCCACATTCTCCTGCCGTGGTTCAAGATGCACGTTTATGACCCAAACCTTTGTTCTCGGATATATTTTGGCAGATATTGTTTGCATTGTTGTGGCTTTAATAAACAATATTGATAAACTTGTTGCACTTGATCAAGAGATAAACAGGGACAACTTTATTTCAGACCATCTGTTTTGTGATGTCAGTTTTCAAATGCGGTACTATTCACAAAGAGTGGGGGATATTGGACTACTGGAATTTGGTATTGTTACATCAGGAAGAACTTCAAATACTCAAATGAGATGTCACTTGTATAGCGCGTTTCGACCACAGGTACTCAGAGCGCTTCACACTGTTACTTCTTTCACCTACTGGTGACGCAGCACCAAAAGCAAGTGGGTGTTCAATGTCTTGCTCAAGGACACTTCAACATGGTTTCCCAACTGGCAGAGGAACCTCCCATTTAGGAAACGACCACTCTACCACTGAGCCATGCAGCCCCAAATACACAAATAACCAGCTTTTCAAGTGAACTTCATTTGACCCTCTCTGAATTTCTCAATGCTGCAAAACTGTACATTGTTTCAGTACATTTTTTGTTTTGGTTCTGTTTTGTATATGTTTTAGTTCCTGCTGCAGTGGAGGGCATTCCCTCCAGTGGCCCACCTGCCATGCGTTCAAATCAGCAGACTGCCACCTGCTGTCAGATTATTCAGCCTTACTCATGACTCGTATTTTCTCATGTAAGTAGTGTTTTTGTTGCAGTGTTATTCTTGGTTTGTATTATACACACATTGGATTTCCCTTAACTTTTGTGACAAGTGATTTATATTTATATTTGTCCTTGCCTTCTGCTAGTATATTTTTGTTTGTCTCGTTTTGTCCTGGTTCTTCATTATCAGTGTCTTTTGTTGTATGTGGCGTTTTTGTAAATAATCATTTTGCCAACTCTTTGTCTGTTTGTGAAATGCGATTCTGGTCCGGAATAGTCCGGAACACCTGAAAATTTGAAACGTACTTTTATTTAACAAGCTGAAAGGTCAAATTCACCATACATCTTCGATCCTTGAAAAAAGTACTTCCAATCGTATGCCTCCGTATTGCTTTCAATGAGTATTCAACTTTCAACTAATATTTGCGGTATGCATTATTTTGACTTCTTGTTCCCTCAAAACTAAACAAAAAACACGAAATCTGAATAGGTTTGAGAGATTGTGTGAGAGAGAGAGCACATTTAATGGAAAACGTGAAGGTCACGTGATCCACCATGTCAATATCAAGGTCTAATTATACGTAGGTCAAAAGTTGAAGTTACTAAAATATGCACCCATCTTCCGAATGATTACAGATTTCGAATCCGTGTTGGATTCCCTTGACAGTTATAACTATTTTGTGATGATTGTTCCAATAGTTTCCGAGATATGTGTTCAAAGAAAGGCGCCTTGCCCTATTTTGCCGCACTAATTAAAATGTGGTGGGCCGTAGCTCCCGAACCCCTCCTCCGATTGACCTAACATTTGAGATTTAGTATTGCGCCATCATTATCAACAAGTACAGATGTTTCATTGAATAAACATCTGCTTGGTTACTCCCATTTGGTGATTTTGGCATCAAACTGTTGAATCGCTCAAACTCTTTGGAAGTACAGTGTGAGTCAACCGATTTCAGACAAAATGCTCTTTTCTTTAAAAAGCAAAAAAAAAAAAAAAAAAGATGAGACCAAGGTAAATCAGAATATTGTTGCACGTGATGCTTCCCAACCTAGCCCATAGAATTTGTTTTGAGATTTGTCTTCTCTATTTTTATTTTCTGATTGAATGTGTTTTTCGTTAGTGCAGTGTTAAACTTTTACAACTGCTTGGGCAAGGTTCAGAGTTTGGTTTTTTAAAACTCACTCACACCTGTCAGATTTTAGTTGGCCATTGTTACAATTTTTGAAGACTTTCATGTTTGCAAACATAAAAATAGCCCGGAGTGACGACATGCGAACTAAAAGTAATCGTTTGCCGTCATGTAGTTGTAATCCCCGCAAGTTTGACGTTCCTTTGAAAAGTATAATAGGCACCAACAGTTGTCTTATTTTAACTTGCTCAATCACTGGTAGGTGTCTGCACCGGTAAGTGTCTGTTGTTCTACTTCAAAGTGATCACTTCTGATCATTGTTTCAAATGCAACAATTTAACAATTTTGGAAGAACAAAAACAACATTCGGAAAAGTGACTGCACAGATGAGCTGTCCCACAGAATCAGAAGCTAAGCTTCCGGGTGTGCAGATCATTTGACAGCAAAGCCAAAAGAGAACTGAACATGTAAAAGCCCACCCAGACTTGCAAGGCAGCACAAATACATCAGGCCTCAGCATAGAACAATATGTGGGGTGTATTTGATACACAAGAATGTATGAAATTGCCCTATTAAAATAGCTAAGATTGAATGTTCTCCTTTTTACAACCTCTTTCACTCATACTTCTGTAACAGCTACACGGGCACACACGCACCACACAAAAATCAAACGGTTTAAACAGTAAACCTTTATTGGAAAAATCATGACATCATGCCATCTTGCTCCAAGACAGCTCGCTAATATTGGAATGATCTCAAAGTTGTGCGCATGGGCTCAGAGTTACAGCAGTTATAAATATGTCACGCCACAACGCATTGCGATTTTCACCGTTTGGCAGTAAAAAATCCGTAAAAATGCTCATTCAAATACGTGAAGTAAAACCAATTAATGAAATGTGCACCTTGACAACACAAAGACCTGTAGGAAGGACGCTGTACTTTATGTCGTTATGTTCTATGTCTAATATACTCTACAGTACAGTAACGAAATGCCTGGTGAGGGTTACTCAAAAGGGAGGCACGTTGGATGAGTGGCGAACATATTTGGGTCAGTTCCGGCGACATTGAGAAGGTGTCTGTGAATAAAAAAATGTACCCTGGTAAAAGTACCGTTACATTTGAATAATAAGACTCACTCAAAAGTCAAAAGCAGGACTCTCATTCCGTATGTATTCATTAAAAAAATAACTCTGCTTTTTTATATAAAATATAAAATTAAGGCAAATTAAGACACAAGATATGGTTTTCAGTTTTCTTTTAATGCGCATGAAACCGCACCATCGGCTCATGAGGCAGAGATGATTAATTACATAACTCCATAATTCTAATTGTTTACAATCGAATTTGATTTCATTGAATTCCGAGAGGTCAATTCACACACACTTAACGGCAATGCTGACGTCTGCTTCATTAGTTCTAAAGAAGATGAATTTTGCCAACTTACGGCTTTATCTTAAGTGCTGAGCGCACGAGGAATAGTGCGGACAAACTGCAGTTTGTGTTTGTGTGCTGTGGCTGACCTCTGGGTCTTACAGTATTCTGCAGAGCATTCATTTTGCAAACGCAGACTGAGACAGACATTTGTATGCTTGCCGGCTGAAATGTCAACAGTCACTAGGGTGAATCGAGACTTTTTTTTTCAGACTTCACGAAAAACGAGTCACTTGGAAAATGTGACTTCCGTGTTGTGGTCACATTTAAGCGTGTTGTCATGTCTCACCTTGATTGGTGAAATGGAGTCAAATGTCACTCGTGAATATGATGCATGAGTGAAACAGAGTCATGTGACAGCAAATATCTCTGAGAAAAACAAAACAAATAAACTTCGGAAGCAGTTATAAATAAAAATACCGAAGGAGTGGAATGTAGCTCAATGTAATGTATCTTAACAAAAATACTAATAATACAATTAAAAGTAAAAAAGTATGTTGTGTCGTTTGAAGCAACTACTATGACAAATAGAATTTGTCCCAAATTGTAAAAGTAATTGAGTAAATATGGAGAAACTCGGTGGAAAATATCATACTCATGCACTTCCCACGTTTTGAAATGGAGTAATCACCTACTGCTGCCAATACAGAGGCACTTTTTCTGACTTCCATACTATGCCAGAAAGATTTGTCTACTATGGCACCTGACTGATGAACCCGACTTCAGGCTCCGTCAATATAATGTATAGATGTTGTGAATTGTTCTTTTTGGAATCTGTAACAAGGGTCCGACAGATGAACGTGTCGGCTGATTGAATTGCCGATATTAGCACATGTGGGCACGTCAGTCCGTCAGTCATCCTTTCGTCATTATTTCAGGCCATCTGTCAGCGACGGCAACAGCTGGCCCGACTCGAGAACAGACCTGCTGGCAGGTCCGGAGATAGGACCTGCTGCGGTGTGTGCTGTTCGGATGAATGTGTTCTCAACCTCACGAAGTCAATGTGTCTTTTAAGCCGCCCGAGTCTCGAGGGCCAGTGGACTCGGGCAAGCGAGACAATAAAGCCCCGGGTTTTCGTGCACCTATATATGTTACAGTAAGTATGTTCTTGATGGCAATGACAATGGACGACCTGGTGAAGCTTAAAATATTGTCGGAAGGATGCCTGACACACTGACATGGCTACTTATGTATATTAGCTAGAGCTGTCAGTTTAGCGCGTTTTTATCGGCATTAATTTCAATGAATATTATCGGGATCAAAAATTTTCTCACGAGATTAACACGGCAGACGTCACAGCGGATGTTACGTTGCTCTATAAATAAACCAGAAACAAAACATCAAGCGCGCTGCACAGGTCCACGCACGTTTGTTTTGCCAGCCACGGCAGCGCGAGACACTGAAAACGGATACTTAAATAGTTTAAAAAGTTGCCAGATTGTTCCACTGACAAGACCAAAGTTACCTGTATGTTTTGCAGTCGTAAATTGAGCTATCATCAGAGCACGTCGAGTCTGAAATACCACTTAATGGCCAAGCACACAGCTGACGTGCGTACTCCGCCCCCTCGTCTCAGACAGACAGCTATGGATCATTTCAAAGCGAAGAAAATTGATGACACGACGAACAAATTTGCTGAAGCCATAGCTAAATATATGGCTACTGCAAGCAAGCCTGTCAACATTGTCCACAGCTCCACTCAAACTGAAATAATTCGCATTGCATCGAACGACTCCTGTTGGATTGACCTGGCGCTTTAAGAGGGGCGGGGCTGCCACTGACAGGTGACCGTTCGCGCGATGTATAAATAGCGTTTTGTTTCGTGAGTGAATACACTCGCTTCGTCGTCGGCATGGCTCAATGTTAAGCTACGCGTGTGCTTCTTATCAAGTCAGATGTGTAAAGTGTAAAGTTAGCTTTGCAATCTGACGTTTAAACGAAGTATTAATTAATGTCAATTATATACATATTTACATTGTGATGCAGAAAGATAGATATATTAATTTTTTACTGCATTTATGTGAAGTTTAGGTTATTACCTGCTTCTGATACTTCTGTTACAACTACTACTACTTCTGCTGCAAAGTGCTCCAATAAATGATCAAAAAGTACAGAACGAGAGATCCTTCCATGCTGACCGACAATCCCTATTCAGGGGGCCGTGAAAAACGGAATTAAATGAACAACTCCACTACGGATTGCCAGCGAGAGCCTCCATTACAAGCATCCGAAATGATGTCGACACAAAACCGTAGAGAGACTTCCGAGCAAGAAGGACCAACAGAATCAGCATAGCCTGACTGCTGTGTTCAAAGCAAATTTGAGAAAAACGAAGTATGCAACCATTGCTTAAATCCATTATAGGCTGAGTACTAGTTTACCTTAGATGTGCACTTTATAATGTTATATTGCGCTGTTTTGATTCCATAAAAGAGCTGTTCAAGCAGCTGTTGTGTGACAAAATCTTTTTCACTGTTGTTGATGGACAGTAATATTGTGTGAGAGATAATGTGTGAATAACTGCTCCAAGTGAAAAATGTTCATGTAAAATTGAAAATCGAAATTATTTCAGTAAATATTTGCATTTTGCACATAGAAAACTGATTAATGATTCCATGTTGATGAGAGCGTTAAAATGGGGAAAATAGGACAAAAATATAAAAGGAAATTCAGAAACGATAAAAAATGCATGAGTAATCATGATTAATTTTAGTTAATTTGAGTTAATTATGACAGTTTAGTTTTTAATTAGATTAAATATTTTAATCGTTTGACAGCTCTAATGAAATAGCTTCAAATACATGAGACAAATGTTCAAATTGATGACCATTATAAATGTACTCACTCTTTTTTTGTGTTGCAGATATTGAAATTGAAAGACAATGTCGTGATATTCCTAATGACATGTTTCGCGACGTTTGTGAATCCCTTGGTGCGCGTTATCAGCGTTGTCTGGACAATAATGGTCATCACTTTGAACATTTGCGAACATGATTCTTCAATTACATTTGTCTCATGTATTCGATGCTATTTCACTTCACTCTATGTTCATAAATAAAGGTTTTCTCGTCATTCTAAGAGTGAGTACATTTTTTTGAGACACCCTGTATATATATATATATATATATATATATATATATATATATATATATATATATATATATTTATTTTTTTTTGCTCTTTTTTTTTTTTACCCACACTAACATCACAAAATCCAACAACATTCAACCCGCCCAGCACCTCCTCCTCAAAAAAAAAAAGCAGCTTCTTTGTTGATTTTTCTATATGTTGTTTAGTTAAACAACTAGGACAACAAATACATATTAAACAAACCAAAGGACAAAATATTGTGAAACAATCAAATGTTCTGACGGTAAGTAATTTCTTGTAAGTGATAATGAACCAAAAATTCATATATATAAAGTTTTTTTCATTCATTAACCCTTTACAAGAAATTATTTATTATTTAGCTGATTAATCAGTTATGTGAATTTTATTCTGACAAATATTGGAATCATCTTTAAAAAAAAAAAAAAAAGCTTTAAAACAAAAATGTGTCGCGTCACCTTACCATAATTTGGGCAGCAGACCTTGAGCCAGCAGACAGAGGAAAGCACTGTTAGGTTCGTCAGACTGCACAGGCCAAACAAAACGCCACAGAAAGCGTAAACGATGCAGGTGATTTGATTATACAGCCATCTGGATGTGGAGAAAAAAAAAGATGAAGGCAGTCGTAGCAATAACGGTTGGTCGGGGTTGCCAAAACATGAAACATCCGATTTTATCCTGAAGGTCAATGAAATGCACTTTTATCTCCACTGAATGTTGTCTAAGAGGCCTCAAATTGACTTTTGTTGAAAACCTATCTTGTGTACATCCCCACTAACGGCAATGCTGCATAAACCTTTACTTTAAGACACTTAGTTCAACCTCGCGCGTGCATGCGTGTGTATAATGTGACTAGTCTGGGAATACACATTGGCGTTTTTAATGGCCAATTCACTCATCACTTCCAGTCACTATCGATTCGTGCGCAGCCGTATAGTTAACAAAAAAATAAAAAATAAAGACATTGCAACATTAACTAAATGAGTGGAAGGTTTTGTAAAGGTGTTTTCTCAGCATTTTAGCATAATGAGAAATCACTAGGAGATCACATCCACTTGAATACGATTTCCTGCTTCTAACATTTGTAGCCACCCTTGTTTTGTCCTTCCATACATTAGTTAATATGGTTTTGATGTGAACATATCCATTTCCCATTGCCATTTTTTTTTATCATGCTCAGCTAGAAAGTCAACAATCCGAATAAATGTCTGATTATTGAAAGCTTTCCGATAAGTTGACATATTCCTCCAATTCACAAAAAGTGGGCTTTGACAGGTGAATATGACCTAGTGATGTGAAATAGTAGATGAAATGAATCTTACCGATGAGTGTAGGCTGATGCTACAGCAATAGGGAAGAGGGAGATGGTCATCATCAGGTCACTGATGGCCAAGTTAACGACAAAGTACTCTGCTGGCTTCAAGGAGGACTTTTTTCTATAAGCCACGAACAGCAGGATCCCGTTTCCCAGTACGGAGAGCACACCTGCCAGGCAGAGTTATACAATATTTGATCTTCATTCTCCTGCAGCTCAACTGTTCTCTATGGAAAATGATTAGAGCCACAGTAAAGAAATTATGTTGTGTATGAGTTTGTCGACAAAATGTAATATTACAAGCATAATGCTTTAAAAAAAAATCACAATGTGAATAACAGCAACTTTTATGTTACATAGCTGTATGAGGCGTGCTATAATAAGACGAAATATATACAGTATCATAATAATCTTCCTGAAGTTTTAACATGTTTTATTTGGGCTACAGTGTCTCTGCCATGCGCGCGTATGAACGACGCACATAACAAGGCAGCGGCAACAGTGTTGATGATATTTGACTTGAATTCACTTGAAACCAACAAGCATGAAGTGGAAAGGTGTTGTTTAATTCAAACACAGAGAAGGTTAGCGACGCGTGGCGATGACATGATGTCATCTTCAGTTGCTGTCTCCATGAAATGACATCATCGGGAACAATCCTTATTTTCGGCAAGCATTTTTCCTACTCCCACCTCACTTGTCTGTCATTTTCATTCCATTTTCCTCTGGTGGGAGGAGCTGACATAAACAGAGCAGTGAGGAGATAGGAAGATACAAATAAAGAAATGAGATCGTCCCACCCAATCATCGATTGCTAAGCAATAACAAGACTTCCGTCGCTGGCTAACCTGCTACTCGGCAAAGCAAGATCACACACGTGCGGCCATAACACTTTGTCACATTCTGCCAATTAGCCAACACTAGCTCCTCCCCCAAATTGTGCTGGTCTCTGAACATCAAAGATGTACTGTACCTTGACACCAATCACCTGTTACCTCAACGTTTATTCGCAAAATCCTTGCGCTGCCGTTGTATTGTCTGCACAAGGGGCCACAAAATGTCATGGTGCCAACAGAAAACCATTTTATGTTGCTTTTTTGGGGGGTGCGTTGCTGTACCTCAAGAAATACTACCCTGTGTGGCTGCACATTTTGCACATTCCAACTGGCGCCACTGCAAGTTGATCTGGAGCAGCATTTGCACAGTCAGATTAATGTTGTTAATGTGTGACAACATGAATTAACCATTGCAAAACTTTGACCTCAGTCAAGATATTCTTAAAACCGTCATATTTATCATTTTAACATTGTATATTGATTACTTATCTTATGACTTTATTTACATTATATTACATTTGTTCTTGTAAAAGATTTTTTTTCCATCTTCATTCTGAATTGATTAGAAAAGTAGAAAGAGTGCAGCAGTTCAGAGCAATTTCCTTTTTTCATTGTGGCCCTGACACTCATTCACAGTATCAAAAAAAGAAAAGAAAAAGAACAAAAGCCTTACCAAAAATTGTATACAGTGTCCCCATGAGGAAGTCATTTTCCTTTGATATTCTGGACACAAACAGATACGTTTCGGAGGCATTTCCCATCTGAAAGAAAAATGGGAACACAGACATAATAATGGGTGAAAATTACAAATATTTTTTCACCCCCTGGCAATTTGAAAGAGCAAACCACTTTCTTGAGGAAGAGAGACACCGATACCTCAGTCATCCATGACAGATCCGATTTTCTTCATGACACGATGAGTAACATACCTTCAATAGTCTCAGAAAGCACTTTGATGCACTATTGGATGCGGTGACTGCATGGGTTCAGTTTCAGTTTAGACAGCTTTTGAAATTAAATGTGCAATAACCTGCACTAACCTTGCTTAGCACTGTGCCACCCATCGTCACAAGCGTGTGTGATGTAAAAAATGTATGCCAAAACACCGGAAACTTTGAAAAAAAACCACCTTTGTTATCTATGAACTGTGGACAGTCCACTGACAAATGAGTGGGTAGTCACACAATGGCGCAGTTCAGATACACATCAGTTACCTTCAAAGTACAAACAGAAAGTCTGAGAAGATTGGGAAAGTTGTTTAGGGCCAAGCCACGTCATGCTCCATAATTAACAGGAAGCGGGACAAGTGAAACCCACACTTCCCTGTCTCTTTATTCCATAATTCACAATTAACAGAACAGGGACACAAATGCTTTGCTGGTGGGGACAGAAAAGCATGATAAGGCATAACTCGTGGACGGGGCTGGGAAAAGCATGGCAGGAAGATCAGGGGCCGACCGGGTTGGGAATGGAAGATCCATCGAGACACCAGAAAGAATTTTCCACAAACCCTTATCAAAACAATCTCGCAATGAGTGAGTCATCAACACAGCCTTATACATGTTGGCATGAGTGACCGGCTGTGACAGACAGATTATAACAAGCTCAAAGAGACATGAAACGAATTCGGGTTGTTTGGTCACACAAATTAACTTCCGGCGCGAAATCATTTTTGTTGTGCAAATCAAGTAGTTATTTATATACAAAGTAGGACCTGATAATTCATTGTTCTTTGAGACCCAGGCAAGTTGCTGAGGCAATCCTTGTAGATGAATATATGTGCTGTGATGGCATGGAAATTATATTCATTGCATTTTTAAAATTTACTTCATGACTTCAATTTTACTTAAAGGTAGTGAACGTTGACAAGACCTGTAGGGTGGGGTGGGGGTATGTGGGTCTTTGGGTTGGCTGAGCGGTTTGGAGGTGTGTGTGTGTGGGAGGGGGGGTTGAGGTGTGAAGCTTGTTTTATTGTTATTAGTGGGGATTAAATTTTCAATATTTGAGATACAAAATATGAGCAAGATTGCTTCTTCACTATAAATAAGTGTGAATGCAAACAATAACATGTCAACATCAAAATGTTCCATGGTAATTGTTGACATTTCAGGAGGACAGAAAACTTTTATACAGATGGTTGAGCCCAGTGTTGGAGCCTAAGTTGAAATTGCATTTGTTTTGTCTTTCAGCCCAACTGGTAAACTTGTGGTTGTCATAGCAAGTAAATTTTTCTGAACCGCTTCATCCTCACAAGGAGCAGGAGCAGGCCCTGAGCACCAGAGCCATTGAGGCCCAGATATACCACACCAGACAGGACCCAAGGTGTAGGTTGTGCAAAGAGGCACCCGAGACGATCCAACACATAACTGCAGGGTGTAAAATGCTGGCAGGGAAAGCCTACATGGAACGCCATAACCAGGTGGCTGGCATAATCTACCGAAACATCTGTGCGGAGTATGGACTGAAAACCCCAAGGTCAAAATGGGGAAGACCTCCGAAGGTGGTGGAGAATGACCAAGCAAAGATCCTGTGGGACTTCTGGATCCAGACTGACAAGATGGTAATGGCGAACCAACCGGATATCCTGATCATAGATAAAGGGCAGAGGAAAGCCGTAGTAGTGGATGTAGTGATCCCAAGTGATGGAAACACCAGAAAGAATGAACACGAGAAACTTGAGAAGTACCAAGGGCTCAGAGAGGAGCTGGAGAGAGCCTGGAAGGTAAAGGTGACAGTCGTGCCTGTGGTGGTCGGAGCACTCGGGGCAGTGACCTCCAAACTAGATGAGTGGTTGCAACAGATCCCGGGAACAACATCGGACATCTCAGTCCAGAAATGTGCAGTGCTGGGAACAGCAAGGATACTGCGCAGAAACCTCAAGCTTCCTGGCCTCTGGTAGAGGACCCGAGCTGAATGGGGGACGGACACCACCCGAGGGGTGAGACGAGGATATATATATATATATATATATATAGAGGGCATAGATATATAGATGGATGGATAGATAGATAGATAGATAGATAGATAGATAGATAGATAGATAGATAGATAGATAGATAGATAGATAGATAGATAGATAGATAGATAGATAGATAAAATACTCGTGTGTGTGTGTGTATATATATATATATATATATATATATATACACAGAACATAAATGCAGTAAAAATTTATATATCTATCTTTCTGCATCGCAATGTAAATATGTATATAATTGACATTAATGAATACCTTTATCTAACAATACGTTTAATAAATAATGTAATCAACCTGATTTCACTATGTATCATTATCGTCATTATTATTCATTGTTTTAAACGTAAGAAACCATTCAACACAAAGTCGAATCGAACAAAAGAACTACAAGTCCCAATACTCAATCCCGGAAGTGGAGCGCGGCATGAACATATCAAGTCGAATCGAACAAAAGAACTACAAGTCCCAAAGGTCCAACCCGGAAGTGGAGCGCCGCATATTTACCACAGCTGCAACGCAATTTACTTCGTTTAAACGTCAGATTGCAGACGGACAAACATGACAACTATGCAAAAATGAGCTAAATAAAGACAGCCCTGTTCTAGCAACATTTTAGCCCACGCTGTTTAAATTGCCGATTGCGAACGGTAACTGACTGTGATTGCATAGCGATCGGCAACCAAAGCAACCGATCATGACCGAATCTAAAAGCTAACTTTCACATCTGACTTGATAAGAAGCACTCGCGTAGTTTAACATTGAGCCATGCCGACGACAAGCGAGTCTGTTCACTCACGAAACAAAACGCTATTTATACATCGCGCGAACGTCACCTGTCAGTGGCAGCCCCCCTCTTAAAGCGCCAGGTCAATCCAACAGGAGTCGTTCAGCAAATTTGTTCTTCGTCGTGTCATCCATTTTCTTCGTTTGAAATTATCCATAGCTGTCTGTCTGAGACAAGGGGCGGAGTAGAACGTCAGCTGTGCGCTTGGCCATTAAGTGGTATTTCAGACTCGACGTGCTATGATGATAGCTCGGTTTACGACTGCAAAACATACAGGTAACTTTGGTCTTGTCAGTGGAACAGTCTGGCAACTTTTAAAAGTAAACTTTCCATTCATGAGCTATTTAAGTATCCGTTTTCAGTGTCTCGGCTGCCGTGGCTGGCAAAACAAACGTGCGTGGACCAGCGCAGCGCTTGATGTTTTGTTTCTGGTTTATTTATAGAGCAACGTAACATCCGCTGTGACGTCTCCGCGTTAATCTCGAGAAAAATTTTGATCCGATAAAATTCATTTAAATTAATCCCGATATAAATGCGCTAAACTGACAGCTCTAATATATATATACAGAGAGAGAGAGTATGGCGGCCTGGCGGTATATAAATACATACACACACACACACACACACACACACACACACACACACACACACACACACACACACACACACACACACACACACACACACACACACACACACACACACACACACATCCATCCATTATCTGATCCACTCATGAGGGTTGCGTTGCGGGTGTGCTGGAGCCCATCCCAGCTGTCTTTGGGAAGTAGGCGGGTATACCTGAACTGGTTGCCAGCACACATAGACAAATGAAAACATTCACACTCACACCTAGGGGCAATTTGGAGTGTTAAATTAATCTCCCATGCATGTTAATGGAATGTGGGAGGAAACCCGACGTACCCAGAGAAAACCTACGCCGCACGGAGAGAATATGTAAACTCCGCACAGGAAGGTTGGAGCCAAGCAGCGCAAGACAATTTGAAATGCTACGGGGGCTGACGATCGTCTGACAAACCTCAAGTCATAAAGCAGATTGACAGTTTGTTTGAAATGAAAGATTCCCAGGAGGGAAGCTGAAGAACTCATCCCCCTCTTACTGAGAAAATGTTGCAGTCATGAATGATTGTAAGGCACCTATGTGATCAAATTTCGCTGGTATACAAATTTACCGATGGTACAAACACAGCGGGGGAGGACAACAATGTCAAGGACGGTGGATGGAGACTATTACTATAAAAGAATGGCAGGCTGGAACAAATGTGGGTGGACACATGAGGAATGAGCAATATCCCATGACCGAACCTGTCAGTGGTGCATGATTGAAAGGAGAATGACCAAGATTAGTGAGCCAACTCTTTCACCGTATACATGAGAGGCATATTTTGCTCATCCAGCTCACCAATGCCTGGGTGGTCCCCTCGGAGAAGCTGGAGTTCGCCTCAGAGGGAGGCCTCACACTCCCACCCTGGCCTGACTCTTTCAGACAACGTGACCACTGGAGTGATTGTGAGCATGAATAGTTGTCTGTTTCTGTGTGTCCTGTGAGCAGTCCAGGGTGTTGTCCATCAGTGTCATAGTCAGCCAAATCAGGCTCCAGTTCCAGGATAAGCAATACAAACGGGTTCGGTGGTTCGATGTTGTGATGACATAACCCTAAAATCAGACTGCAGATTTGCATGCATGTTACATTTCCAGTGGATTTAGAAAACCTGTTTAGATATTTATGATGATAGAAACTGTCTATGATGTATTCCACCTTCTGCTTTTTTTGCGACTCATTCAAGACTTTAATCTATTGAAAATTCAAACACTGTCCCTGAACTCCACCCTCATTGTTCTATGGAACGACTGAAGTTATTAAAGTTAATGATTCATGTTAAGCGCTTTGTTACAGCTACTGCTGTTGTGAAAGCACTATATAATCTGGATGTACTGTATTGTATTGTATGAAAACTAACAAAATCCTCAAGCTAAAATTGAAAAAATATTTTTCCTGATGACATAAAATTAAAAGGAGTGTCTTAAAAAAAAAAGACAAATACCAGTGACTGAATCTACATTTTATGTTCATGAAACCATGTTGTCTTGATAAAAGTAAAGCTTACTTTAATTGCAGCAAAAATGTGTTTTCGTCTTTGTTAATTCATATCACACATGAGCTTTTGAGGTTATTTTAAAATGTATTTCAACAGCCATTTGGGAATTGGATTTTACTTTATTACACAATAGTTGGTGACTTTTAAAACATTTTCAATTCATAAAAATATTATGGAAATATAAGGAACACTAAAAATAAGATAAACAAAACAAAAATAAAAACATTTCAAAACTATAAACTAATGAACCTTAACAACCCTGCTGCAAAAACAAATTTAAACTCACTCAATTTAGAAAATAAAAGTCAAACTGAAATAAAACACTAACTACAATGAAAAATCCCCAAATGATTACCCTGGCCACAACTCATGACAGCAACCGCATCCATTTTCTCTTCACAAGTGACCATTCTTCTTCCGATGAACTGCCTTCAGGTCAAACTGTGGAGTACACCGAGCCAGAGAAATGGCAGAGCTCAGTTATGATATTTCCCGTTACACTCTGAAAAAAAAAGAGGCCACTATTACAGAAACTTGATTGTGTAGGGATTGAACAACGAAAGATCTATTTTTTTTTTTTTTTTAGAGTTGACAATCATGTCATGAGAGTTGAGCCTAAGTCAATAACCATATGACGCTGTCTGTTTTTTTTTCACCATAGTACAGCAGTGCCCTAACTTTGGAACAATTGAAAAACAAATCATTATAAAAATACAACTCACCATCACGCTAACGTTGTTATAATTTGTGGGAGTGCTCCACTTGTTTTTCTCGAACAAGCCGCAGGGTCTCATCTTGTGTTTCATAGAATAGTCAGTCTAAAAACAAATTGTAGCATTTAGCAGTTTTTTATTTAGCTTTTATTCTATTTCAGGATGGACTCGCATATTTTGCAAGTGACCGTGCTACCGGTCTCATTTCTCGTCATATCTTTCCACACGCTTGGAACAGAGGTTGTAATTGATTTCCATTGTGTATTGAGTTTCTGTTTCTCACTTGAACTCTGTGCACTTCTTGTTTCACCAAATCCTGTTTGATTTCTCTACTTTAGTTTTGTCTTCCATTGAGCTTCATGTTTTACCTGTGATTGACAGTAGTCCTGAAACTCAGTTGTGACTGACTCTAGCTTCCTTGTAACTGGCATATGATAATTTGTGTCTCTAATAACGGTTGTAATAGTTGATGTTGTCTGTTCACTCTTTCTTGATGCCATTCACGGGCAACACAGACGGTAACCTAAGAAGTTTGTTTTGGCTGTTTGCCAGATGGAACTGTGACACCAACTTGTTACTGCACAAACCAGCTGACATATGTAACTGTACTCCAGTGGACAATGTCAGATAAATACACTGAAATACTAACTGCCCTCGCTTCCGTTACAATTGCGCCTGTCTTTTAAGGTGGTAAGAATGCAAAGGAGATTTTTAAAAAGACATAAAGAGAAACGCAAATCCCCATATTGATAGTATGAACAAATCTTCACATTGCTTATTAATGCATAAGTGGTGTTAAACCCTTAGAACTGAATCAAAATATGTTGGGGTGAGCAAAATACTCATAGCTAGCCTGGTTGTCATTTATCAAGACGAAGTGGATTCGCAACATCGATTTCATGTCAAACAACTGTGGGACTATATTAAAATCTCATTACATTTACGGTGACAGGAAATGATATTAGTTCTGGTCTCCAACTGGCCATGGGCGATATTGTCATGGCTGGAAATTCTTTTTGTATATTTTGTGGCAGGAGAAATTGAAGGGACTGGATTTTCCCTGTCTCTGTGCAACATACTGTAAGATGATTGCATAAGAAGTGTGCAACACACACACACACACACACACACACACACACACGCACACGCACGCACGTACAAGCTCTGTACTTGCAATACGGCTGATTTTTACTGTTACATAATTTGCAGGCTTGCAATTTCAAGTCTTGTTAGACTCATCAACAATTTGTCCTAGAAAGAACAAGGTCCAGTTTTCTGTGAGCTTGATCAAGCATTATCATCCAAATCGGCCAGCACATAGTCTTTTTAAAAGTGCTCTTGGTTTGCATTTCCTCTCCATATCTTTGGCCTGATACGAAAGATAAAAGAGTAGAAAAAGCGGGAAAGAGGGGTGGGGGGGGGGGGTTCTTCTGTGAGCTAGAAAGACAAGCGAGCACAATACAAGAACAAAAGTAATTGGGAAAGGCTATATCTCCAAGAGCACAGCACAGAGAGATGCACTTGGAGCTGTGTACAACAGTAAGATTATGTAAATAGGACGTGACTGATTATTTATTAAAAAAAAAAATACAGCAGACAGCCTTGAGCATTTTCCCCATCACAAAGCAACAACTGCTCACTCTTTTTTGAAAAACTATCACTTAGCCTGACAAATGCACTCATTCTTTACTCTGCGACCTGTAAATAATTGCATTTTTTTCCCTCACCGTCACAGTTTCAGAAACAGCACCAAGACATACTAATAATTTCTTTTCACCAATAGATGCGACAAATTTTGATGGGTAATCCCCACCGTTGCAACCACAAATCTGTCACAATATGAATGAGACAAGAGTGGGAGTGAGACTTGGGTGCAGATCAACAATACAGGCAGTCAGGTCTTCAACGTCCTTTCAAGCCTGCAAATCTCAAGCTTGGTGAACAGCAAGTCTGACGGGGGCCTCTCCATCACTTACTGCTCTCGATGTCAATTTGTGATGATGAAGTAGGGGAGCTCTCTTCAAAGGACTTACTCAGCTTCACAGCCAGAAACAACCTTTTAGATTATATTTGATACTGTGCGCTATTCATTTCTCTAACAATATCTCACTGGGTGTGAGAGAAATGCTTTTGGGCACTGTGCAATCATACCAGACATAATACAATATTCAGCATATTAGCATACACACTATTCACTGTGTATGCTATTATCCATTTTTATGCCTCACGATTGGTTCAAAGATGATTTTCAATGTGCAATATTATGGGTACATATTATGCATATCAAGTGTTTTTTCTTATGATATGCATCCTGAGTGTATTATAATTCATCAATATGCCATCACTGTATACATCACCGTCAATACAACAGTTCTCATTTCCCACAAGTGGAACAATATTGCTGTAGTATAAAACTCAACTTAACTCAACTCAACTGTATTTATAGAGCACTTTCGAACAGCCATCGCTGCATACAAAGTGCTGTACATGGAGCAATCCAACATATACAACAAATAGTAAAGCAAATCGGTAATAAAGATGGTAGAAAGCACCGAACAGCAAAACCAAGAACAAATCTAAGTCATACTGAGTCAAATGCCAAAGAATACAAGTGATTTTTGAGGCGGGTTTTGAAGATGCCGAATGTTCAGTGGGAGGTCATTCCAGAGAGAGGGACCAGCAACAGAAAAGGCTCGATCCCCTCTGAGCCTCAGTTTAGTTCTTGGTACTTCTAATAATGTCTGGTCCGCAGACCTGAAGCGCCGGGCAGGTGTGTAGGGGCGAATGAGTTCAGAGAGGTAAGGTGGCGCGAGGTCATTTAGAGATTTGAAAACAAATAAGAGGATCTTGAAAATAACTCTAAAATGTATGGGGAGCCAGTGAAGGGATGCCAGAGTAGGAGTTACGTGCTTCCTCTTACGAGTACCAGTCAAGAGGCAAGCAGCGGCATTCTGGACCAGCTGGAGGCGCTTAATGGAGGACTGGCTGACTCCAAAGTAAAGGGCATTGCAGTAATCGAGCCGGGATGTGACAAAGGCATGAATTATTCTCTCAAAGTGTTCATGAGAGAGGAGAGGTTTTACTTTGGCCAGCTGTCTAAGGTGAAAGAAGCTGGATTTAACAATGGCACCAATTTGCCGGTCAAGTTTGAAATCACTGTCCAGTTTAAGGCCCAAGTTTGAGACTGTTGACTTAAGATAAGGAGACAGAAGGCCCAAGTCTACAGGATGGGATGTACAAGGGCCACTGGGACCAAACAGTATCACCTCTGTCTTGTTTTCATTGAAATTCACGAAATTTAGTGCCATCCAGGTTTTGATTTCTTCCAGGAAGGATAGAAGTGGCCTTAATGAGAAGGCGTCTTTTTTGTTCAGTGGGACATAGATCTGGCAGTCATCTGCATAGCAGTGGAAGGAGATACCATGTTTCCTTAAGATGGAACCCAATGGGAGCAGATACAGCGAGAACAGCAGAGGCCCCAGAATTGAGCCCTGTGGAACACCACATGACAGGGGAGCAGTGCGTGACTCAGAGCAGCCAAGGCTGACACAAAAGGTTCTGTCAGCTAAATAGGACCTAAACCACTCGAGAGCGCTATATATATATATATATATATATATATATATATATATATATATATATATATATATATATTAGAGCTGTCAAACGATTAAAATATTTAATCTAATTAAAAACTCAACTGTCATAATTAACTCAAATTAACTAAAAATTAATCATGATTACTCACGCATTTTTATCGTTTCTGAATTTCCTTTTATATTTTTGTCCTATTTCCCATTTTAATGCTCTCATCAACATGGAATCATGAATCAGTTTTCTATGTGCAAAATGCAAATATTTACTGAAATAACAATTTTGATTTTCAATTTTACATGAACATTTTTCACTTGGAGCAGTTATTCACACATTATCTCTCACACAATATTACTGTCCATCAACAACAGTGAAAAAAATATGTCACACAACAGCTGCTTGAACAGCTCTTTTTATGGAATCAAAACAGCGCAATATAACATTATAAAGTGCACATCTAAGGTAAACTAGTACTCAGCCTATAATGGATTTAAGCAATGGTTGCATACTTCGTTTTTCTCAAATTTGCTTTGAACACAGCAGTCAGGCTATGCTGATTCTGTTGGTCCTTCATGCTCGGAAGTCTCTCTAAGGTTTTGTGTCGACATCATTTCGAATGCTTGTAATGGAGGCTCTCGCTGGCAATCCGTAGTGGAGTTGTTCATTTAATTCTGTTTTTCACGGCCCCCGGAATAGGGATTGTCGGTCAGCATGGAAGGATCTCTCGTTCTGTACTTTTTTGATCATTTATTGGAGCACTTTGCAGCAGAAGTAGTAGTAGTTGTAACAGAAGTATCAGAAGCAGGTAATAACCTAAATTTCACATAAATGCAGTAAAAAATTAATATATGTATCTTTCTGCATCACAATGTAAATATGTATATAATTGACATTAATTAATACCTTTATTTAACAATACGTTTAATAAATAATGTAATCAACCCTGATTTCACTATGTATCATGATTGTCATCATTATTCATTGTTTTAAACGTAAGAAACCATACAACACAAACATATCAAGTCGAATCGAACAAAAGAACTACAAGTCCCTATAGTCAATCCCGGAAGTGGAGCGCCGGCATGATTAACCCCAGCTGCAACGCAATTTACTTCGTTTAAACGTCAGATTGCAAAGCTAACTTTACACATCTGACTTGATAAGAAGCACACGCGTAGCTTAACATTGAGCCATGCCGACGACGAAGCGAGTGTATTCACTCACGAAAAAAAACGCTATTTATACATCGCGCGAACGGTCACCTGTTAGTGGCAGCCCCGCCCCTCTTAAAGCGCCAGGTCAATCCAACAGTAGTCGTTCAATGCTATGCGAATTATTTCAGCTTGAGTGGAGCTGCCAACACGCCTTCCTTGGAGGAAGCAGAGTCTGGGGACTCTGAGGTGGGCTCTCCTATCTCTGTGGTCGAAGTCACCGATGTGGTTAAAAAGCTCCTCGGTGGCAAGGCCCCAGGGGTGGATGAGATCCGCCCGGAGTTCCTCAAGGCTCTGGATGTTGTGGGGCTGTCCTGGTTGACACGCCTCTGCAACATCGCGTGGTCAGCGGGAGAGTGCCTCTGGATTGGCAGACCGGGTGGTGGTCCCTCTTTTTAAAAGGGGACCGGAGGGTGTGTTCCAACTACAGAGGGATCACACTCCTCAGCCTCCTGGTAAGGTCTATTCAGGGTGCTGGAGAGGAGGGTCCGTCAGGAAGTCGAGCCTCGGATTGAGGAGGAGCAGTGTGGTTTTCGTCCCGGCCGTGGAACAGTGGACCAGCTCTACACCCTTAGCAGGGTCCTCGAGGGTATGTGGGAATTCGCCCAACCAGTCTACATGTGTTTTGTGGACTTGGAGAAGGCGTTTGACCGTGTCCTCGGGGAGTTTTGTGGGGGTGCTTCGGGTATGGGGTACCGAACCCCTTGATACGGGCTGTTCGGTCGCTATACCACCGATGTCAGAGTTTGGTTCGCATTGCCGGCAGTAAGTCGGAATCGTTTCCAGTGAGAGTGGGACTACGCCGAGGCTGCCCTTTGTCGCCGATTGTTGGGTCTAAAAGGCCTGGCCGACCCGGGCAAAGAACAGGCAGCACACCGAGATAAAGTTTTAGACTGCTGCAGCAGGGAAGAACAAGGAGGGCACGATGTTCCAGTGCCTCGGCTCACAAGATGCAAAGAGCACATCTGGATACAAGTTGACTCGAACCTAAAACAATCATTCTCTTCACACTTCTACTTTCAAAAGAGCACCCCATCCTCCCAGCCCCTCTCTCTGGGGGACTGAGGAATCCTCAACGCCTTTTCTCCTCTTCCTACATTCTGGCTCCTCATCGAGGCCGCCAAACATCATCATATATATCAAATATTACAGGCTATAAGAGCAAAAACACAAATGCCCAGATCAGAAAACAATTTCTGACTACTCATTATACTGCTTACTTCACATTAGTGTCTATTTTCTCTAATAAGAAACGTTCTACATGTGCCAATGTCACATAAGAATTCCAACAGAATGCCATTCATCACTAGTATGATTATCGGTCTCTCTCCTTTTATTATACAGAATACAGAATTATCATCATTACTCATATGTATTTTATTTACCTTTCGCTTAACCCTCATATTTTGATAAACATAGTTCAATAAACATCACTGTCAGACTAAATTTATCCTGCTTCATGAATAAATATATATAATTACGTCGCATTATCGATTTGGTATTTGCCACCGACAAGCATTCATTCATTTATCGTCAATTCGGCCCCTCCAGACTCAGGGCAGTTTGATTTGATCAGTCCTTGTTGGACTTCACCACATTCCGACACTTCGCCGCTAAAGCAGAAACAAAGGTGTCGTCGCCTTTTTAATGCAGGACCCTAAAACTGCCTGAAATCTGAGGATCCCGAAGCCGCTTGTAGGTCTGTTGTTTTTCTTTTTCGCCTCCTCATTCTGTCTAAGTCTGCATAGTCGCTTTACGTGGCCTTTTGCGCCACAACGAAAACATCTACCCTCTTTCAAAGTTTTAGTTCCTCAGAAGTGAATTTGGAGGAATCAGACGGCTTTCTATGTTTGTTTGTTTTTTCCGAGGACTTTTGGTGTTTTGGTTTCCTGGCGCAATAATCATTAATTACTTGCACAACCCGTATCGGTCCATCATCATCTATCCCAGCTAATCGCGTGTTTTGATCGAACGTTTTTCTTCATCTTGGCCTTTGTCGCCCGTTGCGACATGTTTAATCGCAGAGTCAATGAATGTCCTTGCATCCATGTTGGTGTCTAGCAACAACCAAAAGTATTCACGGAATTTACAGGAAGTCGCACTCTTGCTCGGTATGTTTTTCAAACCACAATGTTGCTACCTGCGCCGAATTGAATAATCACTATTACTATCGAACGACGAATTATTCAAGTTCAATATTCGCAACTTCAGAACCTTCAACTGAACGTCTTCCATAAATCTCACATCTGGATCGGCTTCCAACTCTTTTCTCTGAGCCTGATCCATTATGCCTCAAATAAAATACAAAAATAATGCCCAAAAACTTTACAACTAGTCTTTTGGTCAGCAATCAATCACTCACACTCAGCAGTCTTTGCAGCCTCTCACAGCCTTTCACACCCACACAATCGCATGCATTCACTCTTCTATTGTTTTCAAATGTGAAAAATTGTTTAATGTTATTTATTTTGCGGAATAGTAGTGAGTGAACCTTCTCTCTTTATCGGCGCCTAAGTTATTACGTACTTAGAAAACGTTTAATTTCCTCGACCACACCGAACCATAGAAACTTTAATAACCTTTCGGACATATCAAAGTTATTTCAAAGTATTTCAATCAACCGGAGTTTATACTTTCTTGGCTAGTGCGGATAGTTTTATGTAACCTATAGGATTTGTATTTCATTTCTCATTTCAGGCCAACGCCCTTTCAGCGCTGGGTCCCACTCACTCCCTTATTCCCTTTACTTCGAATTTAGTTTTTAACAATTTATAACCTACTTTTAGCGTTATTCCTTTTCCGAGTAATTAAGATGCAATACCTGGATGCTTAGGTCAGCCTGGATCGGTGGGAATCGTCGTCGGGCGATCGACCGGGCCGAGGAGGAGGCCCGTTCTCCTTTCAAGGGAGACGCTGTCGACAGATTCTTGAGTCCTCGGACCAGCGGTCGGTCGCCCAGTCGAGATTCCCGGGTTTCGGCACCAATGAAATGTTGGGTCTAAAAGGCCTGGCCGACCCGGGCAAAGAACAGGCAGCACACCGAGATAAAGTTTTAGACTGCTGCAGCAGGGAAGAACAAGGAGGGCACGATGTTCCAGTGCCTCGCTCACAAGATCTCCTGTCGGTTCCTCGCTGCAGAGTGCATTTATTTTGTGTAGAGCATGCACAGTCAAAACAATGGAAAGGTACTGGTGTGATGCGGTGTGTGGGTGCGTGTTTTGGCTGCGATGGAATGTGTGTGGCAGATAGTGTGTGAGGAGAGTTCTATGTGAGCACAGAAAAGCAAGGTCAAGTAAAACAATAGGGTATTGAGAAATACACACAAATATAAGAGCTTACTTTACACCGATTCTGTTCATAACTTTTATGGACAGAATTTCTAGGCGCAGACGAAGCGTTGAGGGGGTCCGTTTTGGTGGCCTCAGTATTGCATCTCTGCTTTTTGCAGATGATGTGGTACTGCTGGCTCCTTCAAGCGGGTCTCTCCAGCTCTCACTGGAGCGTTCGCGCCGAGTGCGGCGGTTGGGATGAGGATCAGCACCTCCAAATCTGAAACCATGGTCCTCAGTCGGAAAAGGGTGGAGTGCCCTCTCCGGGTCGGGAGGAGATCTTGCCCCAAGTGGAGGAGTTTAAGTATCTTGGGGTCTTGTTCACGAGTGAGGGCAGAAGGGAGCGAGAGATCGACAGGCGGATCGGTGCAGCGTCTGCTGTGATGCGGACGCTGTATCGGTCTGTCGTGGTGAAGAAGGAGCTGAGCCAAAGGCGAAGCTCTCAATTTACCGGTCGATCTCGTCCCGACCCTCATCTATGGTCACGAGCTATGGGTCGTGACCGAAAGAACGAATCCCGGATACAAGCGGCCGAAATGAGTTTTCTCCGCAGGGGTGTCCGGGCTCTCCCTTAGAGATAAGGTGAAGCTTCGGTCATCCGGGAGGGGCTCAAAGTAGAGCCGCTTCTCCTCCACATCGAGAGGAGCCAGATGAGGTGGCTGGGGCATCTGATTCGGATGCCCCTGAGCGCCTCCTAGTGAGGTGTTCGGGCATGTCCCACGGAAGAGACCCGAGGGCGACCCAGGACACGCTAGAAAGACTATGTCACACAGCTGGCCTGGGAGCGCCTCGGATCCCCAGGGAGAACTGGAAGAAGTAGCTGGGGAGAGGAAGTCTGGGCTTCCTGCTTAGCTGCTGCCCCGCGACCCGGCCCGGATAAGCGGTAGAAGATGGATGGATGGATGGATGGAGCTGTGGACAATGTTGACAGGCTTGCATGCAGTAGCCATTTATTTAGCTATGGCTTCAGCAAATTTGTTCGTCATGTCATCCATTTTCTTCGCTTTGAAATGATCCATAGCGGTCTGTCTGAGACGAGGGGCGAGTACGCGTCAGCTGTGTGCTTGGCCATTAAGTGGTATTTCAGACTCGGCGTGCTATGATGATAGCTCGGTTTACGACTGCAAAACATACAGGTAACTTTGGTCTTGTCAGTGGAACAATCTGGCAACTTTTTAAAAGTAAACTTTCCATTCATAAACTATTTAAGTATCCGTTTTCGGTGTCTCGCGCTGCCGTGGCTGGCAAAACAAGCGTCTTGGACCTGTACAGCGCTTGATGTTTTGTTTCTGGTGTATTTATAGAGCAACGTAACATCCGTTGTAGCGTCTGCGCGTTAATCTCGAGAAAATTTTTGATCGATAATATTCATTGAAATTAATGCCGATAAAGCGCTAAACTGACTGAATATATATATATATATATATGTATATATATATATATATATGTATATATATACATATATATATATGATATATAT